>JAAAKG020150340.1:0-59286 GCA_010014905.2 Druon quercuslanigerum
TTATTTTATTGAAATCAATGAAATACTTTGGATTGCATTCTTATATTAATTTTTCTTGAATTCTTTAAAATTGTGTATATTTAAAACGATTTATATTTTTTTTTTAGTGTTTTTTTTTTAATTCGCCCTGAAGCTTCTCAAACTAACTTTAAATTCTAAGACATTTGATTAAATCCTTTTGAATTCGCTTGAATTATTCCGAATTCACTCAAATTTGACTAAAATCAGTGGAATATTTTGTGATTTTTTAATTTCTCATTTTACTTAATTTTTTTACGCTTTGCAAAATGAAAACAAAAATCGCAGTGAATTTTTCTTGACTCTTCTAAATATTGTTCTTCCCTCTTGAAACTGCATAAAACAACATTATTCTCTTGTACTTATTTACCCACTTTCTAGCCAATACTGCCCTGTATATGAATTCCAGGTTCATTAATTCCCAGTCTCCTTGACGACAGACTTCTAAAGTACTCTTGAGGGTGCGAAATTCAGTTTATGTTCAAGATCCCACATTTTAAGACTTAGGGGAAGGTACTATAACGATATATTCGGAAACATTTTATAGACCAATTTTCATTAAATTGCTGATTTTATGATATGGTTGATGCAACATGCGCTCCAGACCCCTAATACTGCTTTTAAAATCTAAAAATTTCAAATTTGATTTCATTTTTTAACTAAAATGGAATTGTGGCGATTTCACATACTGCCTGGTGCGGTCTAGCAGACCGCATGTCCATGATTTCGTTCTAATTGTCACTTTTTTCTTAAATGGCGGATAATCGGGACGTAATATTATTCTGGGATGATTTGTATGAATTTGTGACGTCTTGTATTTTAAATACCTTAAATCAAATTGAAACAGAATTAAAAAAATGTGACGCTATCTTGGACGTGGGGGTCAAACTTTTCATCCATACTTAAAGATTAAAGGTCTACTATTTTAAATTAAAATTCAGTTAAAATTCTGATAATCTATATATTATTAACATCAGGACTCACTTTACAGGTGGCTCTACATAAAATAATGATTTCCAATTAAAATATCGTACATCACTCCGATGGTCAGACTGGTCCCCACGTGATGCAATATACTATTAAAGTTCAGGTCAATACTTGTTAACTTTCTGAATTATAAAATAATTCACTTTAAAATGCGCCATTCTAATATGTTTTACTTTAAATATACGTATTTTATTTTAGGTTTTTATTTTTAAGCTTACACTGTCAATTTAAATAATTTTTAAATGCAGATTTTAAAGGCTTACACAATTAAGAAATAAAGGCGTTTTTTGAAATTTGTAATTTTTGATAAACAACGCCTTAATCTGAACAGTAACAATAAATTATTTGATTGCAATTTTATAAACTATTCTTAATTTTTAAATAATTCCAAACTAATAGATTCTTAATTACAGGCTCTTATTCATTTTCATATTCTATTTAAATATTGTTTAAATATAGTAATAACCATTTTAAAATTTTGGCCAAAGATATTATTAACATCAGGACTCACGTTACAGGTGGCCCTACATAAAATAACAATTTCCAATAAAAATTATAGTACATCACTCATATGATCAGACAGGTCCCCACGTGACGCAATATACTATTAAATACTGAAAAATAAATCTTGATCCTTAAGAAGAGTCTCTCATATAAATAATTAGTTTTTATTTAAAAAAAAGGTTACGTAATAACTAGAGGAGGTTCAAAAATGTTAAAAAAATCTCCGTATTTTTTTGAACGGATCCAGGCATAAAAATCTGAACATTTTCATTTAAAATTTAAAAAACCAGAATAATTAGCAGACATTAAAACCTCTTTAAACAAATCTGCGATCATTTTCTGTCGATCGTGGGAAAAATGACACGTCTTCTCACACAGCGAAAGTGCCTTACGTCATTTTTGCATGTGATCGACATTTCAACTGATCTGACCTTGAATATTTTCGCGGACAGAGAAGCGCTTGGCACCCACTGCCAATTAATTCGGTTATTCTTGTTCATTGCGCGGCAGTCAGTCACACTTTTACCATTCATCATCTGCGTCGATGCACGTCTCCGACAGTTTGACGCCAATTCTATATTACGCTCAAAAATTCAAATTTTCTTTTTAAAACAGCGTAAAAAATTTGAATAAAGATAATTATTCAGGGCGTCTAGCTCCCTCGAAATCCTGGAAAATGTATGGAACTTTTTTTCTCTTAAAGAAAAAAAAAAAGGTTTTTAAACTTGTTCTCTGCTGAAACGTTTTTTCGTCGTTTTTATTTGATTTCTAATTTTTTGTTTTTTTTTTAATATGCGAAAAGAACACCTTTTTATCATTTTATAATTTCAATAAAACTTTTCAAATCTAATCATTTTTTTCTGTCAATATATTGAAAGTAAGTTGAGGGACATCAGAGAAAAGTCAGGGATTTTTATTGATCGGAGAAAGTGAGGGCTTTAAAAAAAATCTGATAAAAGCATACTTTAATTAATTTAAGCGCAATAAATTTAAAAAAATTTATTTTATTTTGAAATTTACAGGAAATATAAAAAATTGGTTCGAATAAAATTAGAGACTGAAAAATAAAGTTTGGAGCTACCCTTATATAATACTTTTGTTAGTGTATTTATTTTTCTTTTATTTTTATATTTTGAGACTTAAAGATAATCCATTTTCTCAAGAATAATTTTATGCAAAAGAACATGAAAAAGATTCAATCATTAAAAAATATATATTTCCAAACTATCTCACTTTCTGGCTCATTAGACACATAAATATCAATAAAAAAGAAAAAAGAGGGAGAATTTTATTTTCGTTTTCCTTCCTCCTGAAGATTATACTTCATGTTGAGAATATTTCGTTACAAAATTCAACAGTTTCTGTTTAAAAAATAATTTTTTTTGTTTCAAATATCAACTATTACTTTTTAGTTGAAAATTCTTTGTTTTTTTTTCTTTTTTGTTGGAAATTAATTTTTTTAAATGAAAATTTAACTACTTTGTTGAAATCTAATTTTCTTTTGTTAAAAAATTAATTTTTTAAACTAAAAATGTAATTGTGTCATTTTTGCTGGAAAATTAATTTTTTTAAATTAAAATTTCAACTATTTGGGTAAAAGTTGAACTACTTTGTAAAAAATTTATGTTTCCTTTGTTTGGACATTTTTTGCGTGCCTTGAGTGAAAAATCTTTATATGATGAAAATTCATTGTCTGGATTAAAAATATGAATCGTGGGTTAAAAGTTGAACTACTTTATTAAAAATTCTTTTTTTTGTTGTTTCTTGATGATTCATAATTTTAACTGAAATTCCATCTCTTTTTTGTAGAATTTCAGATTCATCATTTTAGTTGTAAATTCATCACTGATTCAAAACTTAACTGTTTGTTTAACATTTTTTTTACTAGAATGTATCTTTTTTTTTCTTTAGTCGAGAATTCAAATATTTGTTTGAAAACTTATGTATTTTATAGAAAAGTTTTTTTTGTTGTAGATTATTCATTATTTTAAATTAATAAATAAATTTAATTTATTAAATGGTGGAAAATTTAATTCTTTTTTTGTAAATTTAAGTCTTGCTGAAAATTGAATTGTGTTGCTAAAAAATTGTTTTTATTTTTTTTCGAAGTATGAATTATTTAATTTTTCGCAGGGAATTCACCTTTGTGTTGAAAATTGAACTGTTTTTTTTTTTTTGAAGTTTAAATTTTTTGTTCCATAATGCAACGATTTGTAAATTGTAAATTTGTATTTTGTTAAAAAGTCATAGTTTTTGGTTGAAAATTCACCTTTTTTTTTGTTAAATATTCGTCTACTTGGGCAGAAAATTCGTGCTTTAGAATGTAAAATTTCAACTTCCGGTAATAAAAAATGCAATTTTATATAAAAAAAAAGTTACAACTTTTACTGTTCATCATATGCTTTGACGACAATTCTATATTACGCTTGAAAATTCAAATTTTTATTTAAAACAAAAAAATCTGAAAGTTTTTGTTTGAAATTTGGTTGCAAAAGGTAGTTCTAAGTTTCCTCAAGAGAGTGCGTGCGCATGCTTTACAAGTAGTTCCGAGTTTCACCGATAGTGTGAACTTTTTCAAAATGGCGCCTGCTGATGAAAACATTGTTTTTTTTTTTAAATTTAAATCTGAATCAGTAAATATTCGACATTAAAAAAAAATTGTATTAATGTTAATTCTTTTAATTGTATAACAATAATAATCTCTTGAAACCAAAACAAATATATTGAATAATTAATGAACTCTAGTTTGTGCGCAGCGCATAGTTGCATAATGTCACAAAATTAAATCGATAATAGAAAAAAAAAAATTCCAGTTTAAAAAAAGAGAGAAAATGCTTTGAAGATAAATTAATGCCCAATTGATGCGTGAACAGTCCGATCAGAAAATTTTGTTATTTTCTGACTAAATTTGGGAAAGAAAATTTCTATGCCAAATCTTTGCACTTTTTTGAAAATCTCTCTGTTTTTGATTAAGTATTTAAGTAGTTGGTTTAAATTTGAACCACTTTGTTTAAAATAAAAAAAAAAATTTTTTTTAAATTTTTGTTAAAAATACAACTACTTAATTTTTTATACGAATGTATCTTTTTTAATTGAAAATGTAACTGCTTGGTTGAATTTGCAACTACTTTGTAAACAATTGATTTTTTGGTTAATGATTCCTAATTTTAGTTAAAAATTAATTTCTCTTGGCTGAAAATTTAATTATTACGTTTTTGTTGAAATTTTTCCTTTTAAGTTGGAAAATTCATCTCTTTTGATCGAAATTACATATTTTTTGGTTAAAAATTCAACGGTTTGATTGAAATGATCGGTTTTGGCCTGGAATTTGACTATTTTTTTGAAAATTTGTTTATTTTTTCTAAACTTAATCTTTATTTACTGAGAATTTTTAAAAAAATTTGAAAATTCGTTTTTTTGTCGTTACGGAAAGCCGATTTTCAAAACATTTATATTTTCATCTATAAATCAGTTTCATTTCGTACAAAACAGTTGAATTGTCTAACAAATTGTCTAACAAATTGTTGAATTTTTGAACCAAAAAGACGAGTTTTTTTACCGAACAGTTGAATTTTCAACTGATTTTGAACTAAAATTGTCATTCCTTATTCAAAAAAACAAACTTTGAAGAAAGTAGTTAAACTTTCAACCAAGAAGTTGCATTTTTAACTTGCAAAATTGATTTTTTATTTAATTGGGTTCTATTAATTCAGAGAAGCAGAGTAATAGATAAAAGACTGTGAAGCCTGTGATAAGTAAATAGGAATGTTGAACATTTATAGACTAAAGAAATTTTTTTTTAGATTAAGATTAAATAAATTTTCATTTATTTAAAATAATAGGTAAAAACTAGAAATTGTGCTTAAAAAATAGTTTTAATTTTCCATTGGACATTTTTTTATTTCGTACTATGCACTTTTAAATTCAGATAATACGTAAGTTTAATTGGGGAAACCTTCATACAGTAGATAATCATTCACGAAGAGCACAAATAAAAGAAAAATAATCAATTTTAATTTTAATTAAAATTTTTGAACACCTATAGTGTCATAGCTATTAATTAAATTAAGTTAACTATGTTAGGTATATTAGCAATTTTAATTGATTATTCATTGTAGGCACACTATTTTGTCACTATTTTGTCACTATTTTGTCACTATTTTGTCACTATTTTGTCACTAGTTTGTCACTATTTTGTCACTATTTTGTCACATTTTTGTCACATTTTTGTCACATTTTTTTCACTATTTTGTCACTATTTTGTCACATTTTTTTCACTATTTTGTCACATTTTTTTCACTATTTTGTCACTATTTGTCACTATTTTTTTCACTATTTTGTCACTATTTGTCACTATTTTTTTCATTATTTTTTTAAATTTGTGACACTATTTATACTACTTCTGATTTTTAAATTTATTTTAGCGACAAGATTCTGCTATGCATACACTATATGCAATTATGCTCGAGCTAAATTCCTTCCTCTCTTTTCCCCTTCTCAAAAATCTGGCTGCGCCACTGCTTATTTTTGTTTATAGTCTCATAAACAAAATATAGAATCCAACGCGTTTAAAGTGGCCTCAGTATATAAAAATTGAAATCAACTGCAAAAGCCAAGTAATTGTTAGCCGGTCAGTCGCATTATCCGCTCAGCAGGTTTAATTAACGGTTCAGTTTTCCCTTTAGAAATTTTCTCGCTAATACTTGAGTTTTCGACTACAAGGATTCGAGAGGCTCTTTACTTTGATCAAAGTGAGTAATCGACCAACAAGTGCTTTTGAAACTCTTGATATTTTATTGCCTTCATCTATCTTTCTTCTAATTCTTTAATAACTAACAATTTTTCATATTTGCATTTGTATTACGAAATTTCAAATGTCATTGCAAGTTAAGCGAGATTATAATACTTTTAGAATAATAATTTGTTTACCAGTTACGAACAAAGAGTTGGAATTGAAATAACCTTCTACGCTCTTAAATTTTCCACAGAATATTGAATTTTTACTCATCTTTTTAGACTTCGCACCCTTTCCTTTTATTTAAATAATTCCTATTTTTTTACTGTTTTCAAGAAATTTGACCTTTTTTATGTTTTTTCTTCTAAATGTTAAATAAATTAATAGAACCTAATTATAAATTCTAACTATTTTTGCTTTAAGTTAATTCTTTCTCATTGAAAAGTCCTTATTATATTTTTTCTTGAGAATGCAACTATTTTGTTGAAAATTTAACTCTTTTTTTTTTTTAATTCAGCTCTTTTTGTTTTAAAATTCACATTTTTTCTTGGTCGAAATATCTATTCGTTGAGAATTCATCTTTGGCAGCAAAGCTATCTTGTTTAGTTGACAGTTAATTTCTTTTTAATGAAAAGTTTACTATAACATTTTTTGTTCAGAATTCATCTCATTTGGTTTTAAATTTAACTATATTATTGAAAATGAACTTTTTGTTTAACATTCATATTTTCAGGTTGATAATTTAGCTGTTTTGTAGAAAATTCGGCTTCTTAGGTTCAAAATTCGAAAATCGGGTTGCAACTTTGTTTCTTTATTGACTGAAAAAGTTGCAAATTTTTATTTGGTTTGAAAATATATCTATTTTGGTTAAAAATGCAACTGTTTGGCCGCAAATTAATTTTTTTGGTTGAAGATTCAATTATTTTGTGCAAATTTCTTATTTTTTGGTTGAATTTAATAGCTTTATATTTAAAATTCGAATTAAAATTCAGTGGTTGAATATTGAACTGCTTTGCTAAAATTTCATTTTAAGTCATTTTCTTAACTGAAAATTATTTTTGTTGGAAAATTGATATTTTTTATTCGAAAATCTAACTATTTGGTTTAAAATTCAAATATTTTCTTAAAAATTATTTTTTTTTGTAATAATTTAATCTTCGTAGTTGGAAATTCAAGATTTGGGTTGAAAATTATCATTTTGGTATGAGAATTCCTAAAAAAGAGTCGTCTTTTGGGCTTGAAATTTAAAAAGTTTATAAAGTATAAAAACTTCAACTATTTTGTTGAAAATTAACTTTCTTGTTTTTTAAAATTCATATTTTGGGGTAAAATTAAAATTTTTTGTTGAAAATTCGTCTTTGTGGCTTGAAACTACAACAGTTCGGTTCATTCAACTGTGATTGATAATAAGCTTTTTTTGTAGAAGTCATCTTTTTGAATTAAAAATAAAACAAGTTTATAAAAACTAAAACTATTTTTTTGAACATTTATATTTTGGAGTTTTTTGTTAAAAATTCATTTGTTTATTAAAAGATTCATCTTTTTGGTTAAAAATTAATCTATTTTGTTCTAATTTCGTTTTTTTTTGGTTCAGAATAAATTTTTTTAATTGCATTCTTTGTTTGATCATTTTTGATTGAAAATTCAAGTATTTGTTTGAAAATTCAAGTATTTATTTGAAAATTCTTGTATCTTTATGGGTTGAAAATTCAACTGTTTTGTAAAAGAATCGTCTTGTGGCTTGAAATTTGGACAATTTTGAAAATTCAACTATTGTGTAAAAAATTCTTTTTTATTTACAATTTTTTTTGAATGGAAAAGTCTACTATTGCATTTTTGATTTAGAATTCATCTCTTTTTTTGGTTGAAAATTCAAATACTTGGTAAAAATTTGAATTACTTTGTTAAAAATTTCTTTGGTTTATTTGAAAATTTATGTCTTTGGTTGAAAATTAACCTATTTTGTTGAAATTTCGTTTTTTTTGGTTCAGAATAATTTTTTTAAATTGCATTATTTGTTTGATCATTTTTGGTTGAAAATTCAAATATTTGGTTGAAAATTCTTGTATCTTTATGGGTTGAAAATTCAACTGTTTTGTGAAAAAAATCGTCTTTTGGCTAGAAATTTGGACAATTTTGAAAATTCAACTATTGTCTAAAAAATTCTTTTTTATTAAAATTTTTTTTGAATGGAAAAGTCTACTATTGTTTTTTTTGGTTTAGAATTCATTTTTTTTTTTGGTTGAAAATTCAAATACTTTGTACAAAATTGCACTATTTTTTTAAAAATTCATTTGTTTATTTAAAAATTCATCTCTACAGTTCAAAATTAACCTATTTTGTTGAAATTTCGTTTTTTTTTTTTGGTTCAGAATAAATTTTTTTAATTGCATTCTTTGTTTGATAATTTTTGGTTGAAAATTCAAGTATTTGGTTGAAAATTCTTGTATCTTTATAGGTTGAAAATTCAACTGTTTTGTGAAAAAAATCGTCTTTTGGCTAGAAATTTGGACAATTTTGAAAATTCAACTATTGTTTAAAAAATTCTTTTTTATTAAATTTTTTTTTAAATGGAAAAGTCTACTATTGAATTTTTAGTTTAGAATTCATATCTTTTTTTTGGTTAAAAATTCAAATACTTGGTAGAAATTTGAATTACTTTGTTAAAAATTCATTTGTTTATTAAAAGATTTATCTTTTTGGTTAAATATTAACTTATTTTGTTGAAATTTCGTTTTTTTTGGTTCAGAATAAATTTTTTTAATTGCATTCATTGTTTGATCATTTTTGGTTGAAAATTCAAGTATTTGGTTGAAAATTCAAGTATCTTTATGGGTTGAAAATTCAACTGTTTTGTAAAAAAATCGTCTTTTGGCTTGAAATTTGGACAATTTTGAAAATTCAACTATTATGTAAAAAATTCTTCTTTTTTATTTAAAATTTTGTTTGAATGGAAAAGTCTACTATTGCATTTTTGGTTTAGAATTCATATCTTTTTTTGGTTCAAAACTCAAATACTTGGTAGAAATTTGAATTAATTTGTTAAAAATTCCTTTGGTTTATTTGAAGATTTATCTCTTTTTTTTTTGGTTCAGAATATATTTTTTTAATTGCACTCTTTGTTTGATAATTTTTGGTTGAAAATTTAAGTATTTGGTGGAAAATTCTTGTATCTTTATGTGTTGAAAATTCAACTGTTTTGTAAAAAAAGTCGTCTATTGGTTTGAAAATTGGAAAATTTCATTGCTTTTATAATTTTATAATTAAAATTAATTAAAATTAATTAATTTAAAATTTTATAATTTCATTTCGTTCTCTCTTCACTAAAAGATCTTTCTTTGTTGAAAATTTAACTATTATGTAAAAAAATTCTCCTTTTTTATTAAAAATTATTTTTGAATGGAAAAGTCTACTATTCCAATTTTGGTTTAAAATTCATAACCTTTTTGGTTGAAAATTCAAATACTTGGTAGAAATTTTTTTTGATAGAAAATTAACCTATTTTGTTGAAATTTCGTTTTTTTTTTTGGTTTAGAGTAAATGTTTTGAATTTCATTTTTGAATCTGTCATTTTTCATTGAAAATGTATTGTTTTTAGTTGAAAGCTTGAAAATTCATGTATTTTGATGATAATTCGTCTTTTTGTAGAAAATTAATCTTCTTAGTTGAAAATTTAATTTTATGGGTTCAAAAATCTACTATTTTGGTAGAAAATTCCATGGTGTTGTAAAAAATTTGATTCTTTGGCTTCGAAAATTCAAAAATTTGATTGCATTTTTTTCTTTCTTGTCTGAAAAATATTTCTTGGTTTGAAATTTCAACTCTTTTGTTGAAAATTCGTCTGTTTGGTTTAAATCTTAATTCGGGTTTAATAAAAAAATCTAGTAATATATTTTGAGCTTGTAGTTAATCTTTCTTGGTCCTTACATTAATTTTCTTTAATACAATTTATCCCCCTATTATTGTGAAAAATCACCCTATTTCCCCTGTTTTGAGAGCATTATGAGCTCTAATCTCGTCTCGTGTGCAATTCGGCTTTCAAAAATACTCATAAATTGGATTTAATCCTAGGATCTTTTGACAAAATCCCAAACACTTCGGTAAAGATTTAAATCCAGACGCAATTTATTGAGGAAATATTTTAAAGGAGGGAGTGAGTTTCGCGTGAGACGTGGAAATCCCCTTGTCAAAGGTTTGAAGAAATGCAGGCAAACATGAAAATTGGCTTTTAGAATCCTTAGATAATTTGGCTTTCGCACACTTGTCAACAGATCGCGATTGTTTCCTCTTGTAAACATGACCAAAATATCTGTGCGCATATCTAATAATACACCCTTAATTGCGCCGCGAAAATTTATTGCTTGGCCTCGGCAAATTCTGGCAAGTTTAAGGGCAGGTACATCGTGAAAACGTAAAATCAAAACTACTACTATCGATTTAAAAAAGCTATTTTTAGAGTTTAAGTTTAAACAGATATTCTTGGAATCGAAGGATTGACCCTCATTCTTGCTTCATTATGGATTTTTTTCTTAATTGAAAATTACCCTTTGTCTCGTTTTTTTTTTTTGCTCGCAAGAGGAGATCAATGGTCTATTTTAATTTTGGTGCACAATTTTTATAATGAAAGCTTTGTTCTGAAAAAGTTTCACAAATAATTTTAAATTTGAAAAAATGTAATTCTAAGGGGTTTTAAATAATTTAAAATAAAAATAATTTAACTTTTAATTTAAAAAGTCATCAGTTTATACAAAAAAAGTAATTGTTTTAATTTTAAATATTTCATCAATCGATTCTTCAATGTAGAGCATTAAACTACAAAAAACTTTTAAACTTCAATTTTAAAAGTTTAAAATTCAAGAGTTCCACTTTGAGTGGTTTCAGTTTTTGAATTTCATTGACCTTGAAATATGCCTTTTTTAAAGTTTTTTCTTCTAAATGTGAAATAAATTAATAGAACCTAATTATAAATTCTAACTATTTTTGCTTTAAGTTAATTCTTTTTCATTGAAAAGTCTTCTATTATATTTTTTGTTGAGAATACATCTTCTTGGTTCTAAATTTTATAACTTTAAATTTATCTGTTTTTTTAATTCATCTCTTTTTCTTCTAAAATTCAAATTTTTTCTTGATGCAAATATCTATTCGTTGAGAATTTATCTTTGGTAGCAAAGCTATCTTTTTTACTTGACGGTTAATTTCTTTTTATTGAAAAGTTTACTTATTTATTATTAAAAGTTTAATTATTTTTGATTCAGAATTTATCTTATTTGGTTATAAATTTAACTATATTATTGAAAATGAAATTTTTTGTTTAACATTAATATTTTTAGGTTGATAATTCAGGTGTTTTGTAGAAAATTCGGTTTCTTAGTTTGAAAATTCGACAATCCGGTTGCGACTTTGTTTCTTTATTGACTGAAAAAGTTGCAAATTGGTCACAAATTATTCTTTTGGTTTTGTTAAAATTTAATTTTTTTTATTATTAAGTCATTTTTTAAACTGAAAATTGATTTTTTTGGAAAATTCATATTTTTGGTTTGTAAATCGAACTATTTAGTTTAAAATTTTGGTTAAAAACTTTTAAACTTCAATTTTAAATGTTTAAAATTCAAGGGTTCCTACTTTGAGTGGTTTCAGTTTTTAAATTTCATTGACCTTGAAAAATGTATTCAAGCCGGGAAATCACCGGAAATTATTTTCTTTGATTAAAACGGCAGTCAAAACAGTTAGCTTCGGCGTCATATAGTTGAAGGCTGCGTGTTCGATCCTCGCTGCGTACTATTAAATTTATTAATTTTAAATTATGCTAATAATAATTTTTATAATTTCTTTCACGGAAAAACTGATGTTTTTTAACTTCATGTTTTCCACAAACAAACCTATTTTATATAAATAATCAATTGTTTTGTTACAACTTATTTTATCGGATAAGCGATCAGTTTTTACAAGAACAGTATTTTTTTAAATGTTAATTGGGAAACACATGAGATTTTTTTGCAAAAAATAAATTTTTACTTAATTTTTCATTTAAGAAACCTCGATCATACTTCTAAATTTAAATATAATTGGTAAAGATGGTGAAAACAATCAATTACAGTTATTGAAAATAAATACATTTTTGGTGTGAAAAACTGATAAGTTAAAAAAGTCAGTTTTTCTATTAAAAAAGGTATTTAAAAGTTATTATTTGTATAAATTTTGAAGGAAATAAATTTAATAACCATTTTAATAAATATAAAATAAAAAAGCGTTTTTATTTTAAATTGATCGTTTTTAGTTTCTAGTTTTTAGTTATTTGGTTGTAAATAGACCTAATTTGTTAAAAATTCATTTCATGGTTTGAAGATTTATTTATTTTGTAGAATATTTTTTTTGTGCTCAAAAGTTATTCTTTTTGAACTGAAACTTATTCCATCTTTTTATAAAAATTGATCGTTTTAGTTAAAAATTCAACTATTTAGTTAAGAATGAACTTTTTGGCTGAAAATTCAACAATTTGGTTGAAACTTTTTTGTTAATCTTGACTAAAAAATATTTTTTCTTTCAAAATTGAACTCTTTTGTTAAAAATTCTTCTTTTTGGTATATTTAGTTGAAAATGAATTTTTGTTGTTGTTGAAAATTAGTTTTTTTTAACTAAAAATTTAACGGTTCCATTTTTGGTTAAAACTTAAACTTTCTCTTTTGAAAATTCAATTATTTGGTAGAAAATAAATTTTTGTGCATTGAATAATTAACTATTTAGTTAAAAATTCCACGATTTTGTCCAACATTTATTTAGTTTGTTGAAAATTAGAATTTGTTGAGAAAAAGTCATTTAGATTGAACGAAAGCTTAACTGTATTATTCATGATCATATTTCTTGAAGACCAGCAGCTTTAAAAGCCAATTACAAGGTTTCTTTAAACCTAATTTGTGGTTATGAATAAAAATTGTTTGTCTTCCTTGAAATCTAACGTTATTTACTCTTACTTAATTAGTAAGTTTTCATGATAAAACGTCTATTTGGAAATCAAATTTGTCCTTTTAAATTTTCAACTATGTTCTAAAAAAATCGTACTTTTGGCTTGAAAATGCAACTGCGCTTGGTTATAAATTCAACTTTGCAGATTAAAAATTCAACTATTTTGTTAAAAAGTAATCCCATTTGTTCAAAAAATGTAACTGTTTTATTGAATATTTTCTATTGGATTGAAAATTCATATTTTTCGTAAGAAAAGTTGTTTTTTTGAAAATAAATCTTTGTTGATTGAAAATTTAAAATATTTAAAAATAACTATTTTTTTAAAGGAATTTTTTTACATGAAAGTTGAAGCATTTGTTTGTAATTGCAAATGTGTCTGATAATAATATTTTATTGTTGAAAATATAACTATTTAGTTGAAAAATGATCTTTCTTGGTTGAAAATGAAATTTTTTGCTGAAAATGAATCTTTTCAGGTTGAAAATGCTTACATTTTGTTTAAAAGAATTTATTCCCCTATTATTATCCTATTTTCATGCAAAATCACCCTGTTTCCTCTTTAAAAAAATGTTAAGGACAATTTTATTTGATTTAATTTGATATTTTCGAGTGATTTGGTGCTAACGTTTTGTCGTTTTTTGATTTTAGTTTCCTGATGAGTGCATCCTCTCATACATGGAGTTTCAGCTGGATAGCGCAGAGTATTGTCAGGCTCAACACAAATAAAGAGGAACGACGTAGCGTCCCAATACTACAAAGATACACACTGAAGTAAGAAAAAGAAGCGGAAGACCATCTTTATTAAGAGGGGAAAGATATTATAAATATCTAGAACATTACCCGAAAGCCAGAAATCATCAGCTAGTCATCATACAAGAAATAGAAGAATTTATTAGATGCAATTGTTTAATTTACCCTATCATATGCAGGCATTGTAGTCACTGAGCGCACCTTATCTGGGAGCACCCAGTGCCAAATAGGTGAGTCTAGCGCTCACCTTTTTTGAAAATCCTTAGAAATCAAAATTCCATAACTTTTCATCATAACAATTTTAATTTTGTGTTTGGGACACGGAATTTCATTTAAGAATTATAATTTTCACTTTCAAACAAGAATTTTTCTTGAAGAATTATAATTTTTTACTTTACGATAGAAGATTATTTTGAAGAATTATAATTTTGAGTTGTATACGGAGAATTTAAGTTACAAAAAATATAATTTTGACAATTGGGATATAGAATTTTTCTTAAATTGTAATTTTTACTTTGGGATAGGGAATTTTTTTAAATAATTATAATTTTGAGTAAAGAAATTTAATTTTGACTATTGGGGTGCAGAATTTGTGAAAAGAGTGATCATTTTGAGTTTGGGACAGGAAATTTTAGTAAAGAATTATAATTTTGTCCGTTGGGGCAGTGAATTTCCGAGAAGAATTATAATTCAGATTTTGCAACGTCGATCTTTAGTAAAGAAATTTTTCGTTTTGACAATTGGTATATAGAATTTTTCTTAAATTGTAATTTTTAAAAGAATAATAATTTTGAGTAAAGAAATTTAATTTTGACAATTGCGATATAGAATTTTTCTTAAATTGTAATTTTTACTTTAGGATAGGGATTTTTTTAAAAGAATAATAATTTTGAGTAAATAAATTTAATTTTGACAATTGGGATATATAATTCCCGTGAAGAATTATAATTTTGACCTTTGAAAAAGAATTTTTCTTGAAGAATTATAATTTTTACTTTAGGATAGAAGATTATTTTGAAGAATTATAGTTTTGAGTTTTAGACGGAGAATTTAAGTTCGAAAAAATATAATTTTTACAATTGGGATATAGAATTTTTCTTAAAGAATTGTAATTTTTGCTTTGTGATAGGGAATTTTTTAAAATAATTATAATTTTGAGTAAAGAAATTTAATTTTGACTATTGGGGTGCAGAATTTGTGAAAAGAATGATCATTTTGAGTTTGGGACAGGAAATTTTAGTAAAGAATTATAATTTTGTCTGTTGGGGCAGTGAATTTCCGAGAAGAATTATAATTCAGATTTTGCAACGTCGATCTTTAGTAAAGAAATTTTTCGTTTTGACAATTGGTATATAGAAATTTTCTGAAATTTTAATTTTTACTTTGGGATAGGCCATTTTTAAAAAGAATTATAATTTTGAGTAAAGAAATTTAATTTTGACAATTGGGACAGACAATTCCTGTGAAGAATTATAATTTTGACTTTTGAAAAAGAATTTTTCTTGAAGAATTATAATTTTTACTTTAGGATAGACGATTATTGTGAAGAATTATAGTTTGGAGTTTTAGACGGAGAATTTAAGTTAGAAAAAATATAATTTTGACAATTGGGATATAGAATTTTTCTTAAAGAATTGTAATTTTTGCTTTGGGATAGGGAATTTTTAAAGAATTATAATTTTGAGTACAGAGAATTTCGAGTTAAAAAATATAATTTTGACAATTGGGATACAGAATTTGTGAAAAAAATGATCATTTTGAGCTTGGGACAGGAAATTTTAGTAATTCATATTTTGCAATGTAGAATTTTAGTAAAGAAATTTAATTTTGACAATTGGGACAGAAAAATCCTGTGAAGAATTATAATTTTGACTTTTGAACAAGAACTTCTTTGAAGAATTATAATTTTCAGTAAAGAAATTTCATTTTGACTATTGGGATATAGAATTTTTCTTAAATTGTAATTTTTACTTTAGGATAGGGAATTTTTTAAAAGAATAATAATTTTGAGTAAAGAAATTTAATTTTGACAATTGGGATATATAATTCCCGTGAAGAATTATAATTTTGACCTTTGAAAAAGAATTTTTCTTGAAGAATTATAATTTTTACTTTAGGATAGACGATTATTTTGAAGAATTATAGTTTTGAGTTTTAGACGGAGAATTTAAATTCGAAAAAATATAATTTTTACAATTGGGATATAGAATTTTTCTTAAAGAATTGTAATTTTTACTTTGGGATAGGGAATTTTTTTTAAAGAATTATAACTTTGAGTTTATACAGAGAATTTAAGTTAAAAAATATATAATTTTGACAATTGGGATGCAGAATTTGTGAAAAGAATGATCATTTTGAGTTTGGGACAGGAAATTTTAGTAAAGAATTATAATTTTGTCCGTTGGGGCAGTAAATTTCCAAGAAAAATTATAATTCAGATTTTGCAACATAGAATTTTAGTAAAGAAATTTAATTTTGACAATTGGGACAGAAAAATCCTGTGAAGAATTATAATTTTGACTTTTGAACAAGAATTTCTTTGAAGAATTATAATTTTGAGTTTTAGGCGGAGAATTTAAGTTAAAAAAATTTCATTTTGACAATTGGGATATAGAATTTTTCTTAAATTGTAATTTTTACTTTGGGATAGGGAATTTTTTAAAAGAATTATAATTTTGAGTAAAGAAATTTAATTTTGACAATTGAGACAGACAGTTTCTGTGAAGAATTATAATTTTGACTTTAGGATAGACGATTATTTTGAAGAATTATAGTTTACTGTTTTAGACGGAGAATTTAAGTTAGAGAAAATATAATTTTGACAATTGGGATATAGAATTTTTCTTAAAGAATTGTAATTTTTGCTTTGGGATATGGAATTTTTAAAGGAATTATAATTTTGAGTCCAGAAAATTTCGAGTTAAAAAATATAATTTTGACAATTGGGATACAGAATTTGTGAAAAGAATGATCATTTTGAGTTTGGGACAGGAAATTTTAGTAAAGAAATATAATTTAATTTTTAATAACTTAATAATTTAATTTTTACAATTGGGACAGAAAATTCCTGTAAAGAATTATAATTTTGACTATTGAACTGGGAGTTTTGTGAAGAATTACAATTTTGACTCAGGCACAAGGAATTTTTGAAACAAAATTACAGTTTTGAACATATGACAGGAAATTAAATTTAAGAAATCTTATTTTGAGTTTGCGACAGGAAATTTCATTAAAGAAATATAATTTTCACCTAGGCGCAGGGAATTTTGTATAAGAATTATAATTTTGTGTTTGGAACACGGATTGTCATTAAAGAAATATAATTTTGACAAATGAGACTGGGAATTACCGTGAATAATGATAATTTTTACTTTAGGATTGGGTTTTTTTTAAAAAGAATTATAATTTTGAGTTTAAGACAGAGAATTTAAGTTAAAAAATATATAATTTTGACAATTCGGATGCAAAATTGTCGAAACAATTATAGTTTTGAGTCTGGGACATGGCAATTCCGTGAAGAATTCTAATTTTGAGTTTGGGAGGGGCAATTTTCTATAAGAATTCTAATTTTGAGCTTGTGACAGGAAATTTCATTAAATTCAATTTCATGAAAATTATAATCGAATTATAATAAATTATAAATTTTGTAAATAAATATAATTCTGAACTGGAACAGGGAATTTCGGACATTAATTTTAATTATGTTTTATAAGAAGGGAATTTAATAAAAATCTCTTGTTACAAATCAAGTTCATTTTTTTGCAAGCAAAAATTTGCCAATATTTAAAACATTTCCAAATGTAAGAAGAAGGGAGTTACCATATTTTTGAGTTATAATAGAAAATTTTGTAATCAAACATAAAACTGACTTGGAAAGAGGGGTTTTGGGAATCATTTTAACTGTAACTTAGCTCAGGGAATTTCTATAAAGAATTATAATTTAGCATTATGATAGAGAATTTTCATAAAGAATTATTATTTAACTTGAGAGACTTTTTTACATAGAACAAAAATATTGGAAAATAATTTTAATTTGTCATACAAGGAGGGAATTTAAAAAAGAACCTTTTCAAATTTGGAATTATACTTATTTTACAAAATTCTATGTTCCAAATCAGAAATGAAAAAAAATTAATTGTTAAAAATTGCTTGAGATGATTTTAAAAAATTTTAATTTTTTACATTGACTGCGAATAGACTGGAAATTCAAAATCATACGTTGAATAGACACTCTGTTTTATCTTATGCCGTGGTAAGAAACGTTTTCAATATTTGGGTATTTAATTGAAAATTCTAAATTTTTTCAAAAAATAGGGTAAATTCAAAAAATTTTACAGATAAAAGTTATTACTATTTAAACGCTCTAGAAACAGCATTTTATTCTTTGACATTTTGCACCGGTTTTAAAATATTTAAGTGAATTTTTTTCCCAAAAATGACTATTATTACTATTTGTAGAGTTGACCAAGAATAATTCTGTTTTCTATTATAGATTATCTTTTTAAAGATTATTTCAAAATTGACGTTTTGATTCATGAAATGCATTCGGGGAATCTTTTTCAGATGATTTTTCAATGATAAGAATAATAGAGATAGATATTTTCATTTTTATTCGCTTTATCTCTGCAAAATTTAAAAAATCGTTTTTTTTTCTAATAAAAAACAGTTGTTTTATGTTTTTATCTGAGATTTAATATGCATGTTGGGTATCTTTTTCCTATCAAATGGTTGAGTATGTTGTTGTTATCATTGAAAAATCGTATGAAAACAATACTCTGTATGTATGTTAAAAGTCAGAAAGTAAACAATTGTAATTAAAAAGAAGATCGCAAAACCAGTAGATAATGTTGAAAATAGAATATGTACTTTCTTTTAATCATTTAAATAAGAAATACCTTAATCTTTACACTTTGTTCGTATATATCGCATTTTTTAAAAAGCATCAGCATTTTTTATTTTGAGAAAAATTGCGGCAAATTTGGTAATTATAATATTTATTTTTGTATTTGTTAGTGAGTTTTGAAAGATTTGTTTATTGTTTACATAATTAATGAAGAAATTCTTAATATTTACATTATTTTCCTGAAAAATTGCCCCAAATATTAAAATAATTTCGAAAGTAAATGTTGGCATCTCGTACTATAAGTTTTTTATTGTCAGAAGGAACGTATATTTCTTAGTATTGCTTTTAAGCTTTTAAGATACAGTTTATTCCTGTTTCTCGCCAGATTTTATTTGCATAAAGAAAACTTGATACTTATTGAGTGCCTCTGTATAGTTTTCAACCTGAGATAGAAATTATTTTTCCTTATTTGTTGTTTCCTTTGTAACTTTTTCCGAAGAAAGTACAGGTCTTAGACTCTATTTTGCTACTGTTACAAAAAAAGTTTAAAGACACTATTTTCTCATAATTTTTAAATAATAATTTTAAAAAATACATAAATTTTTAACCAAATAGTTGAATTTTCAACCAAGATGATTATTTTTTTACCGAAAAGCCGAATTCTCCATAAACTACACACATTTTCAACTAAATAGTTTATATTTATTCCTAAATTTTTAAAACTAATAGTTGAATTTTAAAACTAAAGAAGAGCCCTTGTTAATTGAAAATTGATTAGTTAATTTTTTATTAAGGAGAATTAATTTTCAATAAAAAAAATAATTTTCTACAAAACAGTTTAATTTTTTTATCTAATTTTTAAATTTTCAACAAAATAGTTAAATTTTTAACAACCACAAAATTCAATTTTCATCTAAAATTATGAATTTTCAAACATACAAAAAATGAACTTTTAAGAAAGTAGTTCAACTTTTAACCAAGGAGTCCAATTTTTCATCTAAAAAGATTGATTTTCAACCAAAAATTTAATAGTTGATATGTCAACAGAAAAATATTTTAATTTAAAAAAAATAGTTTTATCTAACCAACAAAAATGAATTTTTTTACAAAATACTTGTTTGGTTAACAAACCAGATTAATTTTTAACCAAACAGTTTTATTTTTGAATAAAAAAATTGATATCCTACCGAAACAGACGAATTTTCAACGAAAAAGTTCGTTTTCAACTAATCAGATGAATTTTCAACAAAATAGTTATAAATAGCTTTACTTTTTAAACTAAATATATAAATTTTAAGTTAAAAAACTTCCAAACTCAAAATAGAGTAGTTTAATTTTCATTGAGAAGAATTAATTTTCAATAAAAAAAATAATTTTCTAAAAACAGTTTAATTTTTTTACCAATTTGTGGACGAATATGATTTAAAAAAAATTAATTTACAGCCAGTCAGTTGAATTTTCAAGCAAATAGTTCAATTTAAAGTTTAAGAAAATTATTTAAAAACCCGAATTTTCAACGGGAAATTTCAATAAAAAAGTTTTTAATTAAAAAGACTTGAAAAAGAAATAAAAAACGATTGGATTTATACAACAAAAACGAAATTTCAAAGAAATGCTTGAATGAATTTTCAAGCATAGAAACGAATTTTTCACCAAATAATAAAATTTTCAACAAGACAGATGAATATTCAATCCAAAAAGAATAAAATGTCAACAAAAAATATAATTTAATTAACACTTTAACGAAGATACGTGAGTTTTCAATCAAATAGTTGTATTTTCAGCTCAAAAAATAAAGTTTCACACTAAAACACTAAAAAAATATAAGTTTTCAATACAAAAATGATACTTAAATGTTTAGTTACTAAGGTAAATTAAATTTTTTACCAAAATTTAAAATTTGCGAGATGAAAATGCAAGTTTTTTACGAAGTAGTTTTTTTCATCAAAATAGTTTACTTTTATCCAGAAATTTGTATTTTTAACCATAAAGATTAATTTAAAATAAAATAGGGTTAAATTTTCAAAAAAAATTTATTTTCAAGGAAGAATAAATTTTTAATTTAGATGCATGAATTTCAACTAAAAAGATGAATTTTCATCAAATTAGTTAAATTCTTAATAATATAATTCTGCTTTGAACTAAACAATAAATTTTTTAACCATAAAAAATGAATTCTTGAACAATAATTTTAATAGTAGAGTTTTCAACCGAAAATAATGAAGTTTCAAAAAATAGTTAGATTTTGTATTGAGTTCTATGAGTTTAGTTCGAATTTAAGTGGAGAAACGAAAAAAATAAACATTAAGATTTATTAGCATTTTAAATAAATACTGCATTTTATATTTTTTGAATTATATTGGAAATCATATATTTAATAAACCAAAATTATAATGCCTTTCTTAATTGTAGTTAGAACAATAGTTATGGGTAAAGTAGAATTGGAAAAAAATTTCGTTAATTTGAATATTCAGAACTTCGGGTTGATTTTGAATATTTTAAAAATATTAGCTTAGTAAACTGAGAATTTTGCTTAAAAAATAAAGTAAATTTTCCATTGCACATATGTTTTTTATTTGTGACTAAGCATAAGTTTTATACTTGAAAACAATTTTCACACTATTTTGACACTAGTTTTGCAAATTTTTGAAACTATTTTACACTATTTTTGATCTCTGAAATGAATCTGGGGCCTGTAAGAATTTAAGAATTTTCTTAATTTTTTTTATATGGTGGGTACCCCGGGTACCTTGGGCGTGTCCGCAACGTATCTATACTTTGCAGTCGATTATTTTTGCAAGAAAAATTTGAAATTCATACGAAATATAGCATTTGCTGAGAGAATTGATCTAAACAATGGCGATTTGGAGGCCTCAAGCGAAGTTTTAATTTTCACTCCACTTAAAAGCCCCCTTGCTCTTCTTTATTTTCGAAAACATATTTTTATTTTATAGGTTTTTAAAAACCAGTGTCTGATGTGTGGACCTTTTTTTGTTTCAGATAATCTTCCGAGTAGTCGAAAAAAAAAATTCTCCCTGAGTGGGAACAAAGCGCATATCAGGAACGCCTAATGTAACGTAGCTCGCAGCCCTTCGGCGAGATTCGCACCCTAACCACCCACCCCAAGGTTTACATGTAAACCCATTGTTCTGTCCTCTGTATAAAAATAACGAGTATTTAATTTGTTAAATGAAAAACAAGATTATAAGACTGAAACCTATGGGCTAAACTGACGAACCCAGCCTTTGTTGCTTTGAACAGAGTGGTTGTCTTGAGTTGCAGTTGAGATTAAGAAAAGAGCATTTTCACCATTTCGTAGAAAGAAGGGAGAAAATCAGAGTTAAGAGAGACGGGTGTAATTTTCCTCTTGTTGGCAAGAAGGAAATGAGCATCATGACGTTCAAAGACATCAGACCGGCACCAGCCGAAATTGAATTCAAAAACATGAAGTTCCTCATCACTGATCGGCCCAGCGATCAGAGCATCCATACTTTTATTCAAGTGAGCTCATTTCTAAATCTAAATACATATGTACTTAATTACAAGTGGTGTTCTAAAGAGTTTAAAATATTCACGAACTTTATTTGCTTTGAGAATTTAATGAGCGCTAATAAGCATTTTGAAATAGGATTTAAAAAATTGTATTTTCTATCTTTATTAATTAGGTATTTTCACTTTAACCATTTTTCTAATATCTTCGTAAAAGCTCAATTTTTCCATATAAGTGTATTTAAAAATAGTTTTTATTTTTTCATTGCTATTTAATGAAATAATAAAATGATAATAAATATTATTATATTACAAAGATATTACAGAAATGCAGTTTTGTTCCATGCATTTGGTCCATTGTTTTAGCGTTTTTAGTTAAATTTAGCGAGAAAATGTATCGCTTCAAATCGGAAAGGTCGCTTAATTTAAATGGTAAAAGAAGTCAAAATAATAGAAAAGGTATTATTCGCATTAAACAAAACCTTATTCAGGTTTGCTAGAATATTCCAATTTCTAAATTCTTTGAGGTATAAAATCAGCCATACACCTAGAAGATTCATAATATTATGGCAAGCAAAATTTAGTTTTTTAATAGATTTTAAACACTTCTTTAGTTGAATTTTTAAATCAAAAAGAGAAATTTTGAATCTAATAGATGAATTTTTCGCTAATATGATTAAATCCTAAATCAAAATTTGAATAAAAACAATGATTATGTAAATAAAAATAGAAGAATTAAATTTTCAGTTAAAAAAAGTGCATTCTCCACAAAATAATTCAATTTTAAACTAAAAAAGGTAAATTTACAAACCAAAACTAAAATAGTTCTATTTTCAGTTAGAAAAGTTAATTTTAAACAAACAAAAAAACGAGTTAAATTTGAAAAAAATTGAATAATTAAATTAACAGTTAAAAAAATTAAATTTCAACCAAAGAGATGGATTTTCAACTAAAGGGATGAAATATTCAATTCGAATAGTTACATTTTTAACTAAGATAAGTTAATTTACAATTAAAATAATTATTTTTAACAAAAAAAAAAACGTGTTTTCAACACAATAGTTAAATTTTTAACTAAAAAGATAAATTTTGAATTGGCACGATGAATCTTAAACAAAAAAGTAAATTTTCAACCAAAAAGATGAATTTTCAAACAAGAGAATTAATTGTCAACCAAAAAAGATGAATTTTCAGGGGAAAAAAGAATTTCAACACAGTAGTTAATTATTCAGCTACAGATTATTGCCCAACAAAGGAAAAAAAACGTATTTTCAACAAAATAGTTTTTTTTCATAAAAAAATGATTGTTTAAAGAAAAATAGAAGAATTAAATTTTCAGTTAAAGCAATCAATTTTCAACAACAAAGCGCATCAATTCTCAACAAAATAACTCAATTTTAAATCCAGACGATGAATTTTCTGCCAAAGCAGTCAATTTTAAACCATACAAAACAAGTTTTCAGCCAAATTAATTAATTTTTAAGTAAAAATTTGCAAGCGAAAATGTACTAGTTCAATCTTTAGTTAAAAAAAATAATTTTCAACTAAAAAAAAAAACAAATTAATTTGTAATCACAGCGATGAATTTTTAACCAAACATATGAAATTTTGACCAAATAGTTAGATGAATTTTCAACAAAGTACATGCATCTATTTTTGTACAAAAAATCAACAATAAAACAAATGAATTATCAACAAAAGAATTCAATTTTAAACCCAAAAGATTTCTAACAAAGCAGATACAGTTTCAATGAAAAATATAAATTTTCAGTTAGATATATCTTCAGTTAAAAAATTAATTTTCAACTAAAAAGAAACGAATTTTCAGTCAAAGAAATTAATTTGTAATCACAGTGAAGAATTTTTACCAAAAAAATTTATTTTTGACCAAAAAGTTAGTTAAAATTTCAACAAAGAATATGCATTTTTATCAAAAAAAGATCAATTTTCAACCAACAATTATAATAGTTAAAATGTTAGAAAAAGAAATGTTCAACAACAAAAAAAACGAACTTTCAATAAAATAGTTGTTTTTTTATTAAAAAATAATTTTTTAAACAAAAACAGAATTTAATTTATTCAGCCAAAACAATCGATTTTCGACAACAAGAAACAATTTATGATTCTCAACAAAATAATTCAATTAATAAACCCAAAAGATGAATTTTCTATATTTTCAATAAAAAATATAAATTTTCAACTAAAAAAGATTAATTTGCAAACCAAAACTAGAATAGTTCAATTTTCAGTTAGAAAAGTAAAACTTAAATAATAAGAAAAACGAATTTTCAGCGAAATTAATTCATTTTCAACTAAAAACATAAATTTTCAAGCGAAAATGACATGTTCAGTTAAAAAAATTATTTTCAAATAAAAAGAAACGAATTTTCAGCAAAGGAATTAATTTGTTATCATAGTGATGAGTTTTCAACGAAAAATATGCATTTTTGACCCAAGAAATAAATTCTTAACAAAAAATAGAATAGTTAAATTTTCTACAGAACGGAGCATTTTCTAACGAAAAAGATTACATTTCTACCAAAAGGGTCAATTTTCCACAAGAAATGGAATAGTTAAACTGAATTTTCAACTAAAATTATAAGTCTTCAAGAAGATGAATTTTTTACCAGAAAAAATGCTTAAATTTTCAATTATTAAAAAAAAAAAATAACCAAAAAAGAAACGAATTTTCAAGAAAATAGTTCAATATTCAACCACAGAAATTAATTTTTAACCAAAGAGATGAAGTTTCAACTAATCAGAGTACAGTTTCAATAAAATATATAAATTTTCAACTTAAAAAGATAAATTTACAAATTAAAACTAGAATAGTTCCATTTTCATTTCGAAAAGTAAATTTCAAGGACACAAAAACGAGTTTTTAGCCAAATTCATTATTTTTCAACTAAAAATATAAATTTTTAAGCAAAAATGTCATAGTTACATCATCAGTTTAAAAAATTATTTTTCAAATAACAAGAAACGAATATGAATGTTTGATCAAATAGTGGACATGTTTTAATGAAAAGGATCACATTTCTATCAAAAAACGTTAATTTTCCACAAGAGATGGAGTAGTTAAAGTGAATTTTCAACAAGAATGATAAATCTTCAACTAAGAAAAATATAAT
Source organism: Druon quercuslanigerum (assembly GCA_010014905.2). Taxonomy (NCBI): domain Eukaryota; kingdom Metazoa; phylum Arthropoda; class Insecta; order Hymenoptera; family Cynipidae; genus Druon; species Druon quercuslanigerum. Next base: position 25,421 of record JAAAKG020150340.1, read on the forward strand.
TTCAAACTAAATATTTGAATTTTCAAATTAAGAAGATATATTCTGAACCAAAGATGTACGGGTTAAATTTTTAGCTAAAACAATTAATTTTTAACTAAAAAGATATAATTTTCAGTAAATAATAAATTTTAAACAAATACAGCTACGTATTTGAGTTGTCAATCAAAAATGATAAAATCTCAACGAAAAACGTGATATTTGATATTTCAGCCAAAAAGAATTTTAAGTTTATACCAAAAAATAGTTTAATTCTACCCAAAAAGATGAATTTTTAACAAAATGGTTTGAATCGTCAGCCAAAAGAAATTAATTTTCAACCAATTAGTTAAGATTTTGAACCATAATAATAAAATTAACTTCAACTTTAGTTTTTCGAAAATTTCCAAACTCTATCAGATTTTTCTTGACATTCCCTGACTTTCTGAAGTTACCTGATCTGTAGCAACTCTGTAATTTAAAAAAAAGTACATGTTTATTTCACTCTAGAATATTTTTTTTTTAGTATATGTAGTAATTATAATATATATTTGTGTAGACAATAAATGCTTTAAATTCTCTTAAATTCTCTATAAATGCTATTTTAGAGCTTAAATGCTGAGCATATTCTCGTGAGTATTTGCTCAACATAAATGATTGGGCATTTAGGAATTGGTAAGACCGGGAATTAAATTAATTTTAATTACTTTTAATCTTGGTCAATTTAGAAAAGTGATTTCCACTCTATCTTCAGTTGCAGGGAATATGAGTGAAAATAATTCTCGTTTTTATTTTATCTTATTATTTAATTATAATATCGTTTAGTTTATAATGCGTAATTCAAAAATCTTTTACTTAACAAAACTTTCCATTGTAGATTTTTATTTTTAAGCGTCCATTTTTAAATGCAGCCTTGGAAGACTTAAACAATTGAAAATTAAAAGCTTTTGAATTTGGAAGTTTTTGGTAAAAAAAAACTTTTACTTGATCACCTGTGAATATAAACTAATTAATTTTTTCAAAATTTGAACTGTTCTTCAAGTATTAAGAAATGAGCAATAATTGATTTATCAAGACGATTCTCAATCCGTTCCAAATTTAAGAAATTCCTGGGTTCAATGTTGAAAAATAAACTGGTTCAATTCAAAAGTCTCAGTCGTAATAAAATTTAAATGCATAATTTAAAACTAAATTGTTTGAAATAGAAAGCCTTGAATTGCTAAAATTTCAAGAAGCTTTTAAGCTTTGAACGTTACTGTTTTAATTTTTCTATTAAAAAAAAATTGTAAGTGAAAGGTTGAAATTTAATTTATAAATAATAATTGAACACTTATAATTTGTATAACATTTCAAGTAATTTTAAGAGATATTTCGAGGTTTTGAAAAGATTGCAAATTAATTTAAAACCTGAAATGATATAAAATAATTTAAGCGAAGTGTGTTGTATTCCTTATTTAAAACAAAATGTAGATTTTTACAGATTTTGAACAAGAAATTTGTAAGTTGTTAAGAATTGTAAAAGGCTTTAAAAGAATAAAAGAATTTTCTCAAGATTGCTCAGAAAATTTGACAATAATTTTTCAAGACTTTTAAATAAAATTTTAAAGCTTTTTAAGTATATATATATAAACTATTTAAAATACAGATAAATCAACCTCTAATGTAAAAATTGTTCAGTTTAAAAAAATGCAACCATTCAAGTTTTTATGTTTCTAGCTTAAAATGATTTAAAATACTATATTTAATTTTTTTTTAATTTATTGATTGATTTTATAATTTAGAGAATTGATAATTATAACATGGATTTATATTTTTGGAACTGAATCATAATCTTTGAACTCTACAATTTATAAAAAGGAGAAATTCTAAATTTTTCTGCATTTAATTTAAAATTGTTCAATTGAAAAGTGTCAGTACTTTTCATTTCATAGATGTATGTTATTGATCTTTTCAATAAAATTTTTTCGATTTAAATGGATTCGAATGAAAAAAATTGTTAGCTTTAGAGTTCAAATTTTTAAATATAATTGACCGTGAAAAATGTTTGTGAACCGGGAATTGTTTTATTCCATTAAAACGGCCACTCTCATTTTTTGCATTTGTCGTTGGGAGTTTACTTTTTTTTGTCAGATTAATCATTTTAATTGAAAATTATCTATCGTTTTAAATATTAGTGGTCAGGAAAAATGATAAAAATCAGGGAATTTTTTTAATTGAGTTTTTCGGGCACCTGGAAAAAAAGAGACAAAAAGGAGGAAGTTTTTATTCCCGTCTCAACAAAACTGAATTTTTTAAAGTAAAGACGCCTTTATTCTAATAATATTTTTGCTTTCATTCAGACTATATTTAGAAACATATATTTTTTTTAGGAACTGAAGAGGCACAATGTCAAAGAGGTAGTAAGAGTTTGTGAACCAACGTACAAAGTCGACGAACTCAGACAAGAGGGCATCGACGTCATTGACTTGGTTTTCGATGATGGCACCTTTCCACCAAATGAGGTAAATATATGCATATTTTAATTCAGAAGACAACTTCGCAAGAAACGTTCGCGCGAACTGTGCATTATTCATTAATTTTTAACAATTTTTTCGCTTAAAAATAGGGTTGTTGCATATTTTTTCAATGTCTAAAAAGTATTTTTTTTTTTAAATTCTCTACGAAAAGATTAGACATTCTGATGAGTAGAATACATAATTTGCAGTGTGAAAACTTCGTTTCAGATATAAATTAAAAATTTTCAAATCTATTTATTTATTTTAAACTACAAAAATGGCGTTTCTATCATAAAGCATGACTTTTTAACAAAACAATTAAATTTTAGAGAAAATAATGAATTTTTCAACTAAATACTGCAACTTTTAATGAAATAATTTAATTAATTTAATTTAATTTTTAATCTAAAAAATGATAATAATTGATATTTCAATCAAAAATATGAATTTTCAATAAATAAAGATTTTTCAGTCATGAAAGTAAAAAATTTCACCTGAATTCTGGATAGCTTCTCGCCAAAAGAAGAATTTTTTATACAAAAATTGAATTTTGAGCTGAAAATTAATTTTCAACAAAATAGTTAAACTTTTAACCAATGAGATGAATATTTATTTATAAAACAAAATGTCAACAAAGGGATGAATTTTCAACTAAAAATATGAAGCTTCAATAAAGAAGTGATTTCCAAACAAATTGGTATAAAACAAAATATTTGTATTTTTATCCAAGAAAGATGAAATGTCTACAAATATGGATAAATGGAAAAAAAAAATTTCAAGAACAAAAATTTGAATATTTACCAAAAAAAGATTTAAGATTAACTTTTCAACATCAAAATATGAGAGTTAATTAAGAAGTACATTTTTTCGAATATACTTTAATTTTTAAACCAAAAAGACGATTTTTCAAGAAAGCATTTGAATTTTTAACGAAAAATTATGAATATAACAAAACTGTAAAATCTTACATTAAAAATTTAGATTTTTTTCCAAGAAAGATGAAATTTTTACTATAATAGATGAATTTTTGTATGAAAAAGACCACAAATCAATTTTCTACAAAATTGATGAATTTTGAATAAAACAGTTGAATCTTCTACAAAATAGAATTTTTAGAAAGCTGGAAAATTTGTTAACAAAATTTTTTAGCTTTAAAAATGCCTTATATTTTTATTTCTGATTGATGGTTCATTTTCTTTCGCCATTAAGAATTAAATACCAGATTTTGCTTGGCAGTTATTTAAAGTTATAGAAAATCTCTGACTTTTACAAGAGTTTTTTTGCTTGGAAATTTGATTGTTTTGTTGAAAATGGAACTTTTTAAAAAAAATTTAATTACTATTAACATGATATTTTTATAATATTAATTGTAATAAAATACATTTTAAAATAAATAATTAATGTTAATATAATATGAAAATTAATCTTCTGGGTTAAAATTCATTTTTTTGTTCTATCATTTTAGTTGAAAATTCATATCTTTGGTTGAAAATTCGTTTTCTTTGTTTGGTTCAAAATTAGATTCTTTTTTAAACTAACAATGTAACTACATATTTTATATTTGATTGAAAATTGATCTTTTGTGGTCGAAAATTCGTATTTTTTGGTAAAAAAGTTAACTTTTTGTCAAAAATGAGTTTTTTTTCTTGTTTGTAATTAATTTTTTTTTCTTCTGAAACTGCAATATTCCGCTTTCAGTTAGAACCTTATCCTTTATAAGTTTAAAATTCAACTAATTGATAAAAAATTCATGCATTTTATTGAAAATTGTTTTTATTATTTGTTTGAGAAGCATTTATTTATTGAAATTGAATCTTTCTTATTGTGAAATAAACGCATTTTATTGACAAATTTTTTTAATTCATCATTGTGGTTAAAAACTAATGGCTTTGCTTAAAAATGCAACTATTTTGTTCTAGATTACTTTTTTTTATTCAACAATTGATCCATTTTCTACCAAAAATACGAATTTTTGAAAAATTACATAAATTTTAAACTAAATAGTTTGAACAATGCATCTGATGTTTGTCCACATTTTTAATTGATTATTTTTTATGTGATATTTTTTTCGTTTCTAAAAATTTTTTACTCAATAGTTGATTTTTTAAACTAAAAAAGATGAATTTTTGACTAAAAACGAAGTAGTTATTCAGGAGATTTAATATTCAATGGGAAAAAACGAACTTTGTACAAAATAGTTTCATTTTACGCCATATAATTGAATTTTTTATAAAAAAAAGATTAAATCTTAACAAAATACATACATTTTTAGCCAAGTAGTAGAATTTTTAACTAAAAAGATTGATTTTCTACCAGAAAAGGAGAATTTTTAACAAAATACATAAATTTTTTGATAAAAAAGACATTGAATTTCCCTTCTAAAAATGAATTTTTAACGAAAAATATAATACTTGATATTTCAATAAGACCATTTTTTAATTAAAATTAAAAAACAGTTGGGCTTTAACAAACACGGATTTTCGTCAAAATACTTGAATCCTTAACTAAAGCGAATTAATTTTCAATTAAACAGTTGCATTTTTAATGAAAATTGATATTCTACCAAAAAAGGTGAATTTTTTAACGATTTTTTAATCAATTTTCAACGAAATAGTTAACTTTTCTATTAAGTTGTTGAATTGTTAAGGAAAAAATAAAAATTTTGTACAACACACTTAAATTTGCAACAAAACAGTTATTTTTCAACCGAAATAGATGGAATAGTTTAATTTTTAACCAGACAAAAATAATTTTTTAGTCATAAAAGAAAAGAAATTCCAATCAAATCGTTGAATTTTTAGGGCATAAAGATGAACTTTCAACAAAACAGTTGAGTTTTTAACCATAATATATGAGTTTTTAACATAATTGTTTAATTTTCAAAAAAAAAAAATTCAATTTTGAACCAAGCAATACAATTTTGTATGAAAAATATGAATTCTCAAAAACAAATTTAATAGACTCTTCAATTGAAAATAATAAACTTTCAGCCAAACAAGTCAGAGTTTCTTATTGGGTTCTATTATTCATTTTAATAATTTGCAAAGTAAAAAATAACATTTAAAATAAACTTTCGAAGTTGACATTCAAATATTTGATTTGAAATTCTTGTATTTAATTAAAAATTCAAATTTGTAGGAGAATATTTAAGCTCCTTGATGACTAATTCCTCTTTTTGGTTAAAATTCTTTTAAAAATAATTATATTTGGTTAAAAATTCATGTACTTTGTTCAAAATTAATCTATATTGGTAGAAAATTCATGCTTTTGGTTGAAAAATGATCGTTTTGGTTGAAACTGAGTATTTTCTTATCTAGAATTAATTTTTTTAATTGAATATGTAACTGATCCATTCTTTTGAAAATATATCTTTTTTGAAAGTAATTTAATCTTCTTGGGTGAAATTTATACTATTTTGTTGAAAATTTACTTTTATTTTATTAAAAATTTAATAAATTTATTTTAAGTGAAAAATTTATCTGATTTATATGAAAATTCATCTTTTTTGGTCGAAAAATAAAAAAATTTGTTTTTTGAAGATTTATCATTTTAGTTGAAAATTCATTTAAACTATTCTATTTTTTGTGGAAAATTGATATTTTTTTAATGGAAATTTATTCTTTTTCATTAATATAAATCTTCTCTTCTTTAGAAAAATTTCCATATTCTATTTTTTGTTGAGAATTAATTTTTTGGTTAAAAAAAGGTTTGGTTACAAAATCGTTTTTTTAAATAGAAAATTCATCTTTTGGGTTAAAAATTCCATTGTTAGCCAAAAATCTTTTTTTTGTCGAAAATTCATCACTATGATTACAAATTACTTTATTTAGCTGAAAATTCTTTTCTTTTTATTTGAAAATAATTTTTTTTAAATGTAGATGTAATTTTGGTTTGTAAATTTATCTTTTTTATTTAAAAACTTATATATTTTATTGAAACTGTATTTTGTTTGGTAGGAAATTCATCATTCGGGTTTAAAATTGAGTTATTTGGTTGAGAATTCATTTTTTTTCTTTGAAAATTCCTGTGCTTTTTTTTAAATTCAACTAGTTAGTTTGTTAAAAAGTCATATAATTGTTTAAAGATTCATTCAGGTTTTTGTTATTATTTTGAGTTCTTTTACATTTTAAATTAAGCGCCCTTTCCAATTCGAAATACGATTTTGTAAATATTAATTAAAAATTTTAATTTATAGATAGAAAAGGCAGAACCTAATTTTGACATCTTACAAACTAAGGAAAAAAAAATTTATTCATAAAACTGTAATGATAACGTTTCGGAAACACAGCTGGTTTCCCTCATCAGATCTTAAAACAGCTTTAAAAAAAATGGATTCCCTGTGATTTTTTTTTCGAAATGTGTGAGATCGATGACCTGAAAATCGATCTTTAATTTTGAATTTATATGGTGAAATTAGTACATGTTGCGGTAAAAAATAAATTTATTTAGTGAAGACGGAGCGGTTTTGATTTTGGATTCCTCAGTTAGGTAGAAAATTCATGTATTTTGTGGAAAATTTGCCTTTTTGTTTAAAAAATGTGTCTTGTTTATTAAAAATTCAATAATGCGTTTCTTTGTTTTGATAGAATTTTGGGCTGCGTTATGTTTGAATAGACGATTCGATACTTTAAAAAAAATTTTTTTTCTCCAAAGTGAAGTATTCAAATCCTTTTCTAATGTATGAATTTTTTAAAAGTATTTTATTGAGTGTTTAGAAAAATATATTAACTGAAATTTATGCAACAAACCCATTGTGTCTTTTTTTTTTGTTGCCCATATATTTTCAGTTCAATTTTGAAAATGGGAGTAAAACAGTAGGAATTGAGGTTTCTAGTTGAAGAATTGCGAGACACAGACATTTCCAGTTCTGTTTTTGAATGAGCAAACAGTAAATAAATGGTTAATGAAAATTGATTCTAATTTGCAGGTAGTAGACGAGTGGTTCGAACTATTGAAAAATCGATTCCGAGAATCACCTGATGCATGCGTCGCTGTCCACTGCGTAGCAGGACTTGGTAGGGCACCCGTACTAGTTGCACTCGCTCTCATCGAGCTTGGCCTTAAGTATGAAGACGCAGTTGCTTTAATCAGAGAGTAAGTAATCCATAAGAAAAATATAACCCAAAATAAAATACCGAGTCCCCAGGGTGTATAGCGACCCAGGAAATCCGGGAATTTCTCGACAGTGTTGAAAATTAAAATATTTTTTTTTTAACTTCTTGTATTTTATTAAAAATTCGAATTTTTGGGAGAATATTTAAGCTTCTTGATAAATAAAGACTTAACTAAAGACTTAAAGACTTTACTTGTTGTTGACCTCTCTTTCGTTGAAAATTCCTTTAAAAATTAAAATTTTTGGTTGAAAATGCATGTACTTTGTAAAAAATTCTTCTATATTGGCAGAAAATTCATCTTATATTGGTTGAAAATTGATGTTTTTAGTCGTCAATTAATTTATTTTTATTTAGAATTAATTTTTTAAACTGAAAACGTAATTGATCCATTTTGGTCGAAAATTTATCTTGATCAAATTTACATTTCATAAAGATTTCTGCCCTATTCCAGTAAGGCACTTTGAAAAAAATAACAAAAATCAGAGAATTTCTTTGAGATGCAACAGTCACACAGTCACTTTTTCAAATGCAAAAAGCACATTAGTCACTTTTCATTTAATAAATTAATCCATGGTTTAATTATCATTCTTTTGAGGTCGATACCTATTTTTGAATTATCTTGCATTCTTTGTAATATTTCAGAGTATTTATAAAGTTTCCGAGACGTTTTTGATAGATTTCAATAATTTTAAGAAGTTTTTAAGATTTGAGGGTATTTTTTAAACTTCTAAGGCATTTTCAGGAGCTTTTAATTTGAATTATTTTAAGGAATTTTAAAAGATTACAAGGATTTTTTTTAATTGATTTTATTAATTTGCAATTATTTTAAAGATTTTGAAATATTATACGATAAAGAATTTTCAAGAAATTTTGGTGACATGGAACGATTTTACAGGACCTATGAGGTTTTAAAGTATATAAATAGATTTCACGTTATTTTATCAGATTTCCGAGGATTTCAATGCCTTCATGGGATTTTAAAAATCTCAATACATTTTAATACATTTTCCATGATTTCGGAAAATATCTATATATTTTATGAATCCACTGGAAATTTTTTTATTCACTTGAATTTCTATAAATGCACTCTTTTCTACTTAATTCAATGGATTTTTTTTTAATTTTTGAAAGTTTTAATTTGATTAATTCTGCGGGTCACTTGATAAAATAATTAAAAGATTTGAAATATTTAACGTATTTTTTTTAAATTCCTTGGCATATTCAAGAGCTTTAAAAATTTGAGAGGAGTGTAAAGGATTTAAAATAATTTTGATAATTTTAAAAGATTACAAAGAATTTTTTTATTCATTTTGGTAATTTAATGAGATTTCAAAGAATTCGAAATACTTGAAAATATTGTATAAGATTTTCAGGCATTTTCAAGTGCTTTAAAAAGTTTTCAGGGCTTTCAAAAGATATCAAAAGATTCGAAAAATTTTAGGAAATTTAAAAATAACACCAGAGTTTTTTAAATTTATTTAAATAGTTTAAAGGCTTTCAAAGGCAGAAATATTTTAGGGTATTTTAAAAGATTCCAAGGCATTTTCAAGAGATTAATGTGTGGATTTCCAGGGCTTTTATTCCTTTTAAGGGATTTCAATATTTTAATGGATTTCAAATAATTTTTCACCAGACATGAGTGATTCGTTGGGTTTCGAAGATTTAAAGAGATTTTCAAATATTTTTTATAATTCCTTTTGTAATTCTTCTAAATTTACGCAATTCTACTCAATTCAATTAATTTTTCTGTGATTTTGAATTGTTTTCAATTCACGTAATTGGATTTTTTATGAATTTCGTCTAATTCTTCTCAATTCTTTTAAATTTCTCTAAATTCACTCAAAATTTATTGTAATCAATCAAATTTTTCCGATTCCCAAATTTGTTCCAACACATTTGAATTCTTTTGAATTTATCTTGAATTGTTTTTTAATCATTAGTCACTTCTTGTGTTAGAAATTAGTAGGGCTTCAAAGATTGGAAATTTTTCTTGGAATTTACCCTGAATTCTTTTAAAGTCTTTGGAATTTTTTTGATTTTTTTAATTTACTTGAAACCTTTGAAATGCAATCCATTCTGCTTAATTCAGTGATTTTTTTTTTAATTTTCAAAATTTTTTATTCAATTGATCCTGAAGTCTATTGACCTCATATTAAATTATTAGGCATTTCATCATAATCTTAGAATTCCCTTTAATTTTTCTGAGCTTATTTCGAAGTTACTGAATTCAATAGTCTTTTCATATTTGTAAATTATTTTCAATTGATGTCATTTTTTTTTAATTCATCTTAAATTTTTCCCATTCATTTGAATTCTTTTGAATGTAAATTGAATTCTTCCGAAAACTTCGCAATTTATCCTGAATTTTTTACAAAAAGTACCCTTTGATCCCCATATTTTATCCCATAGGGACCGTGAGGCCTGTTTCTAATATTTCACAAAGATTTTATACATCTTACAAAGATTTACAGCTTTCAAAAGGTTTTAAAATATTTGAGAAGATTCAAAAGATTTGAGAAGATTCCATTAGGATTTTAAAGCTTTCAACAAATTTCACAAATATTTTAAGAATAATAATTTAAGAATGTTTTAAACGATTTTTTAAGATTTCAAAAGATCTCAAAAATATTTCAAAGATTTAAAATATTTTATAAAGATTTTCGGCTTTCAAAAGATTTCAAGATTTCGAAAGATTTCGAAAGTTTTAAAAAGCTTTCAAAGATTTCAAACATTTCACAAAGATTTCCAGCTTTTAAGAGATTTCGAAAGATTTGAAAAGGTTTGAAAAGATTTTAGAAGGTTTTAACAGATTGTAAAAGGTTCAAAAGTTTTTAGAAAATTTCACAAGGATTTCAAAGCTTTCAAAGAATTTCGCAAATATTTCAAACATTTTCATACAGATTTCAACGATTTAAAGCATTTTCAAAAGGTTTCAAAAGACATCACAAATATTTCAAAGATTTTTATAAATATTTCAAATATTTCTCAAATATTTCAAACGTTTTACAAAGTTTGTAAAGGTTTCAAAATATATCACAAAGATTTGAAATACGTTAGAAATATTTCAAAGATTTCATAAAGATTTTAAATATTTCACAAAGACTTAAAGGATTTCAATGAATTTCAAAAGGTTTCATAAGATCTTAAAAGATTTCACAAAGATTTCAAACCTTTTAAAAATTTATGAAGATTTAACAAAGATTTCAAACATTTCACAAAACTTCAATGCTTTCAAAAGGTTGCAAAAGATTTTATAATATTTGAAATGATCTGACGAAGATTTCGCAAAAATTTATAAGTTTTCAAAAGATTTCAAAAAATATTTCAAGCATTTTCAAAAAGATTTCACACAGGTTTAAAATATTTCACTAAGATTTCAAAGTTTTCAAAACATTTCGAAAATTTCCCAAAGATTTCAAGCTCTTCAAAATATTTCAAACGATTTTAAAAGGCTGTAAAACATTTTAGAAGATTTAAAAAATCGTATACATCAGATTTCAAAAATTTCAAAACTATTTTGAAAGGCTTTTAAAGATTTTTGTGGATTTCAATAGAGTTGAAATGATGTCAAGAGATTTAAGAAAATTTCAAGAATTTTAAAACGGTTTTAGGCGATTTCAAATGATTTTCAAGGATTCAAAAGAATTCACATTAATTTCAATGAGTTCACAATGATTTCAAAGATTTTGAAAGATTAAAAAAAATTGTCAAATTAATTACCTAAAATTTGTTAATGTCTTTTAAATCATATAATGAAGCTGGCATGCTCAGTTGGGCTTAAGTAATTTGAAAAATATTGCCGATTTATAAAAAAAGAGACCCTTTAAAGCAGTATTCTCAATATTATTTCCCAGAAATTAAATAATTTATATTACTGAAGTATTTAATAAAATGCAGCACTACAGAAATTGTTGATCAATAAATAATGCAATGTCTAAATTTTTTACTGAAAATTTAATTATTCCATTTTTAGTTGAAAATTTATCTGTTTTATGTGATAATTAATTAGTTTGTTAAAAATTTATCTTTTATGGTAGAAGAGAATTTTTTCGATTGCAAATTTAACTATTTTGTTGAAAATTTACCTTTTTAGTTGAAAAGTTATGTATTAGGTTTAAAATTACATTTTTTGTTTAGTTGAAGATTTATCATTTTAGTTGAAAATTCACTTTAACAATTTAATTTTTTTGTTGTCAAAAACTTACCTTTGTTCATAGAAATGTAATATTTTCCATTAAAAAATGTTATTTTTGTAGAAAATTAAACAATTCTATTTTTTCTTAAGAATTCGTTGATTTTTGCAAATTGGAAAATTGAACAATTGAACAATTTTCTCAAAGGCAATCTTTTTGGTTATAAATTCAAACGTTTTTTAAAAATTCGTCCTTTTTGGATTAAAAATTTAACTCATTTCGTAGAGCATTAACCTTTTGTTTAAAATTTACGTTTTGTTGCTGATAAGTCAGCTGAAATGTTTTTTGGATGAAAAATATTTTTTCTTTTAGAAATATTGCATCTTTCCTGGTTAAAAATTCAAATTATTTGTTGAAAGTTTATCTATTTCCTAGAAAATTGACACTTTTTTTCTTTTTTTTGAAGATTTTCTTACCACAATTCAGTTGTTTTAGAACAAATTACATCTTTCTTAAATAAAATGAAACTGTTTTTTGAGAATTCAACTCTTTTTCGAAAGTTTATCTTTTTTATTTTAAAATTCACCTGCTTTAGCGGAAATTACATCCTTCTTAGAGAAAAATACAATGGTTTGTTCGAAAATTCAAGAATTTTGTTGAAAAGTCATACTTTATGGTTGAAAATTCTGCTGTTTTGATTAAAAATTGAACTATTTCGAGGAAAATTTAATTTTTATTAAAATTTAATATTTTGGGGTTAAAAAGAGAACTAAAGTCCTTTCTGGATGAAAATTGAACTATTTTTTCAAAATTAGTTTTTTTTTTTCTTTTGAATTAAAAATGCATCTGTTTGACGAGAAATTTCATCTTTCATGGATAAAAATGCAACCATTTGTTTGAAAATTCAATTTTAAAAAGAAAATAGGTCATTTTTAGGAAAAATTTCTCTGTTTTAGTATAAATTTCATCTTTCATGGATAAAAATGCAACTATTTGTTAGAGAAAGCAACTAATTATTAACAAAGCATCCTTTTTGGCTGAAAAAATTCGTGTTTTGGATTAAAAATTCAATTTTCTTCTTAAAAACTTCTTTTTTGTTAAACAAATTTTTTAAAATGGAAGGTCAATTATTTAAAAAAATTTATTTTAAATAAAATTTTATCTGTTTTAAGATAAATTTAATCTGTTTTGAAAAGAAATGCAACTGTTTGGTAGAGAATTCAATAATTTTGTTAAAAAGTCATCCCTTCTGGTTGACAAGTCGTCTTTTTGGATTAAAAATTAAATTTTGTTATGAAGAAATCTATTTATGATGTAAAAATTAATATTTTGAGAGTGAAAAATCAATTGAAATCTTTTTAAACAGAACACGTAACTAATTTTTTTTTAAATTTATCTTTTTGATTTAAAAGATCATCTGTTTTCGCAGAAATATATTTTTTTATTATTATTATTGTTAAAGATTTATATTTTTAGTTGAAAATTCATCTCTTTAATTGAAATTTTAACTGTTTAGTAAAAAATACTATTTTTAAGATTTATCTTTTTTAATTCAAGATTTTACTTTTTTGGTACATAAATAATTTTCTAAGTCGGAGATTTTATTTTATTTAGGTAAAAATGCAGAGAAAATTCGTCTTTTGGCATAAAAAATTTTTATTTGTTGAAAATAAATTTCGTCTTTTTGATTGAAATATAAACAATGATACTTTTTTGTTGGGCATTTATCTTTATAGTTTGAAAATTCAAGTATTTTTTGAAAAGCCATCCTTTATAGTAGAAAAGACTGTTTTTTTTTGTTTAAAATAAATTAATAAATTTGAAAATTTGAAATTTTTATCAGAAGTAACTGTTTTATTATTAAAAGATTAAAAAAACAGTATTTAAATGTTATTCGTTAAGGAAAATAAAAATTTAGTCAAGAAAAAGTGAGGAAATTTTTAAAATGAAGTTCTTGGACTTCCTGTCTAATTATACTAGTAATAATTAGAAAAAGATTTCTGGAAAATTGTTTGTTGATTTCAAGTCAATCAATTTCTTGTAAAAAGGTGAATTAATTTTTCTCATAAACCGGGAGAAATCGGGAATATTATTTTTTTTATACAGCCGGGAGATGAAAATTTCGAAAAATAGTGACCATCCTGATGTAATTATGGAGAATCAGAACTGTGAGTGTTTATTATCTGATTTTCAGGAAGAGACGAGGTGCTATCAACGCGAAGCAACTGGCCTATTTGGAAAAGTATCGTCCAAAGTCTCGACTGAAGCTCAAGAACGGCCAAAAGAACTCTTGCTGCGTCCAGTAGAATATAATAAAAAGAATTCTTCTCTGGAAGCGACTATAATAATTGCCACTGATTGGTACACATTATTGTTATAAGTTTATTGTGCCAGACGACAAATGACGTGTCGTGCCGTTTCTAGTTGGAAATCAATCGTCTGTCAATGGAAATGCAACCAAGTCTACTTACTGTCAATTGAGTCGTCACAAAGCGATCGCACTCCACTTTTCGAAAATAATCATTCAAATTCTCCTGGTTGTTCTTCTTTTCGCACCTAGGACCAGTTCGCTTTTTCTCCAAAAATCTCCGAATTCGCGCATTCTCTATTTGAAAATTTAATTCAGTGCTTTAATCGCATTTGTCGGACCGTTGACCAGAATTTTTTTTTTACGATTAGTCTAAGCTCTTGGTGACACATCAATTTTAATTCACTTTTTTTAAAAAGGGATCTGTAAACAAAATAATTTTTGTGTCCTCTTAATATGTTTTTTTTTATATAAATGCTAATAATAATTTGAAATTGAAATTATTTGATAAACTAGTAGAGGAAACGAAGATCTTTGATTGCGGAACACTTTCCTTTTTATTTTTTTGTCTCAGGAAGGTGGTGGATTCTCTTTGATAATCTTCCGATAAGAGTTCCACCGTGAATACAAGTATTCGATAAAGGTATTGATTGCCTGGCGACTTCTCAAAATCACTCTTTATATTATTATTATTATTTTTTAAATGCCCTGTGAGAAGTGACTAGTAAAATGATCTATTGCGTTTTTTATACACGCGCATAGTAATGTAGGTAATAAAGAATTGTAAATTATATTTTGTAATGAGACGCGTTTTCTTCTCGCTGATAGCGCACCAATTTTTTGTCAGCTGGTGCTCGAAATTCAATTGAAGGTGGAGCACAAAAGGCTGATTTTTAACGCACGAATCGCGAGAGTCAAGCGTCTGAAATCTGTACATTATTTTTCGAAAGAAGCGAGACGACAAGAAAGATGAAATTTGCTTTGAAAAGTCGGTTCTTTTTATTTTTTTGAAAATTGTCTACTTTTCGAAGACTGATTTTCTGATTATCATTTAATCCGCGGGTTCATCTTTCTTTTTAATTTGTGCAATGACCTCTACCAAACTGATAAATCAGGTATTAAACAAAATATAGCACTTGGAAATGTTTCTTGAATTGAAGGAATATTTTCGGGGAGGAAAGAAAACATTTGCATCATTTTGAAGCTTCGGCGAATGATGCTGGACTCGTCGTTAATTAAGACACTAGTTTATATCCGTTAACGAACTCGTAGTGGTATTGAAAGTATTTAATCTCTCGTACAATATTTACGAAAAAAAACGAAATAAAGGTCGCCAATCTATAAAAGGACGCTGCGTTGCATTTCCAGTGGCACCTGGAGCCGGTGGACACTCTTTACTCTTCTTTGACTTGGAAATAATTTATTCGAACTGGTAGTGTCCATTTTATCACGGTTCCTCACGCAGCTGAAGAACGTCATTTTTATCTAATGAGGAATAAAATATGAAAAATACAGGTTTTTTTTTTAGTTTGGTAATCAGTAATTTTGATGATATTTCTCAATTTTCAGTAGAAACATGAACACTTGAGTTATGTTTCGTATTTTATTTCAGGGTGTCTTTTTGAAAAGTAGCTTTTTTTAATGGATTTAACTATTTTTGTGAAAATTCGTTTTTTTTTTTTTTACTGAAACTTGAAAGGGTTGATTGATTTTTTTCTATCTTGTGACTGAAAAATCTTTCAAAGTTGAAAATTCAACTCTTGATAAAAATTGGTCCTTTTTTTATGAAAATTTAACTCATTTTTGTTGAAAAATCGTTTTTTTTAATTTAGTTTTTTTAACTGAAACTTCAACGGGTTTTTTGATTTTTTTCTATCTTGTGACTGAAAAATTTTTTAAAGTTGAAAGTTCAACTCTTGTTAAAAATTCGTCCTTTTCTTTGATGAAAATTTAACTATTTTTTGTTTGTTTTGAAAATTCGTTTTTTTTAATTAATTTTTTTAAACTGAAACTTTAACGGGTTGGTTGATTTTTTTCGATCTTGTGACTAAAAAATCTTTTAAATTAAAAAATTCAACTCTTGTTAAAAATTCGTCTTTTTTATGAAATTTTAACTAATTTGTTGAAAGTTCGTTGTTTTATTTAATTTTTTTTTACTGAAAATTTAACTTTTCCAGATGGATATTCAATAATTTTAGTTGATAATTCATCTCTTTGATTCAACTTATTTTTACTAACAATATATCTATTCAATTTTTTGCTGAAAAATTAATCTTTTTGTTAGAAAATTAATTTTTTTAACTCAAAATTTAGTATATTCCGTTAAATATTCATATATTTGTGTAAAAATTCGTCTTTTTGGTCTGAAATCAATTCTCTTTTGTGAAAATTGATCTTTTTGGTTTAAAATTTAATGATCCAGTAAAAGATTCATAATTTTAGTTGAAAAATCTTCCCTGTTTCGATGAAAATACATGTATTTTATATGGAAATTGATCTTTTTTTTGGTAATAAATTAATGTTCTTCGTTTTTTCTGTTAAAAATTTACAGAAAGCAGTTGATTAGTTTAAAATTTATCTCTTTCGTTACATTTTCAGTTTAAAAAAATTACTTTTTAACAACCACAAAAAAATTAATTTTCAACAAAATATTTAAATTTTTTTTACCAAGCAATAAAACTTTTAAGCAAAAAACGATCAAAGTAAAAAAAATATGATTTATCAACTAACTAAAATACCAATGTTAGTTGAAAATTTATCACTGTGGGAAAATTGAACTATTGTGTTGAAAATTCGAATTTTTTTAGTTGAAAATTAATTTTTTTTTAATGAAAATTCAACTATTTGCTGAAAAATTAATCTTTTATCAGTAGATAAATCAACTGTTTGAATAAAAATTCATGTATTTTGTTCAAAATTGGTCTTTTTTGTAAAAAGTTAATTTTCTATGTTGAAAATTCATGGTTTTTGTAAATTTAAATGTTGGCAAATTCAATTTCTGGTTGAGAATTGATCTTTTTTAGCTAAAAATTTATCTTTTTCGTTGAAAATTTAACTGTTTGGTTCAAAATTAATCTATCTTTTACCGAAGTTTTTTTTTAACATAGTACTACTTTTCACAAGGATTAAAAAAGTATATTTATGATTTAGTTGCCAATTTATATACATATTCGAGATGATGATGGTGGAAACTAAAATTTCCGAATTGGAAAATTCTCGAATAATAAAATTCTCAACAGTTTTTAATATTACCGAATTTTAAAAATCTCGAATACCAAATTTCTGACAGAAAATTGCCGAATTATGAAATAGCCGAACTAGAAAAATCTCGAATTATTAAATTCCCAAAGTTAACAATTAAAAAAATTGATTTTTGAATCAATCTTATTTGATTAAAAATACAATAATAAAATAATTTTATTAAAGACCTTTTTTTTAATTTTTGAACTTTTTAAAAATTGTTTGAATTAAAAATAACATTGATTGCATAAAAATTGTGTAACAAAAGTTTAAAAGCATGTGCGCCCCGAACGAAAAAAAATGTCCCCTCACATTTTTCAAGAATACTATGCACATTTTCACACAACACATTTCAACCAGAAATATATTTTTTTTTTCAAATATTGTTATTTTAAATTTATAAAATAGTTTTAAAAAACTTTAAACATTACACAGATTGTTTTTAATAAAAATATTTTTTTATTGTATTCATAATTAAATGAATAATATTTAGTTAAGAACACTTTTTTTAATTGCTAACATTCGACGATTTTTAAATTCCATAATATTATCAACAGTTTAGGAATCGTATTATTCGGGATTTTTCAGTAGCCCCATATATTTCGTCTCGATTGTTAAAAAAAAGTCCGGAAAAAACCCTGTAATAGCAAAATTGAAAATGTGTTATGTTTAGTACTTTTTTCCCGTATTTTTAGCTGCGTGAGGGGAAAATGGGTAGCGATGAAATGGACATCGTCTCACTCGAACGACAAATAGTTGAGAATTATGGAACAAAGGCGAGGTAATTCACTCCAGAGCTATATATAACACGAATCGTAACTCGCTGACGATTTTATCTGATTCTCTCTCTATCTATCTCTCTCTCTCTCTAAATCCTTGTTCGATAAATTGTCGCTTGTGTCCCTGCAGTTTTGATAAAATTGTCAGCGATTCTGCGCACCACACTAAACTGTGTTCAAAAAATAGTAAATTCACACTTAAAAGAAAATTTTAATATGCAGACTGTTTCTCTCTGCCGATTCCGAGATGACCGCTCAAAATATATATTTTCTATTTATTCTCTACTTTTTGACATTTTTGTAACACTTTACAAGTTGAAATCGACTAAGTTTTCCTCTCAGCTCCGTGAAAAAAAAAGAAAACGCCGTACATTTTTTTCCTGCGTGCGTGAGTGTTTTTTTTTGGGGTGGCGCAGACTTCGCGCGAGGAAAAAGCGGTCATGTGAGGTCGCAGAGATTAATCAGAGTGGCAAAACCTGGTACACAATCCTTTTTTTTTGTAAGATTTAACAAGGAAAAAGCACTGCAATATTTTTTACCAGAGGATGGGACGAGGGTCATTAATAAGAAAAAAAAATGGTATCGATTCCTAAACCCAACATTGATAATATACCATTCTTCGATTTACCTTAGTTCAATTACCTTTCTAAGAATTACTTAATTAAAATATAAATGTATTTTGTAATTACTCGTTTCGCTTTAATGCAAAGAAACTGATGATTTCGACAAGCCGGAGGATATTCTCTATTTCAATAGATTTTCATACGTGTGCGCATGTCGATTCATTTCTTTGAGAAGCGATTGAAATGCATTGTGTTTGAGAAAGTTTTCTTTCCTTTTCTCTTTTTTTTTAATTTAATTTATATGAAACCTTAGTATTCAATCAAAGCCTGTCATTTTTATTTATTGTATCGATTCAAATTTCATTGTAAGCTAATTTTAGAATAGATATGTGATAAAAGTGTTTTTAATCGATTGTAAAGAATTGAATCGAAAATGCTTGTAAACCTAATGATTTGTAAGTGAAAGCAAGAGGCATGCATTCCTGAGCGAGGATCTAGTAAAATACCAGAAAAAATGGCAGGATAATAATAAATTAAGATTTGAAATGAAGATCTCAGACTTGTTACCAGACCTAGCTAGATCTGGTAATCTTACTAGACCAATCACTGGAAATGCCTGTATTTAGGTAAAGATATTTTTCAAACTTGAATTCTTTAAATAAAATATAAAAAAAAACTCTAAATTTTCTCGTTACTTGAGAATGTGAATGAATTTAGCGCAATGGGAAAGGAAGATCGCTCTTCTTCTTTATTGAATTTAACTTTTTTTAATGCAGATTTCAGATCTGCGTGTATGATGAAACGATGGAGAAATCGTTTTGTTACAATGTAAACAACAATAACGAAATAAAGATGAATGGAAGTCGTTTTGTGAAAGAGGCAGTGATTTCTTTTTATGATTCCAGTCATTACGAGGGGTTGAACAACTCGAATTTTGAGTGTACACTTGAGTTAAAAGATCTCAAATTTTTTTTTTAAGATTTAAAAAGAATTTACAGAGATTTGGAAACGATTTCACTAGAATTTCAAAGATTTTTGAAAAATTAAATTGATTTCAAAAAGATTTCAAAATACTTCTTAGAGGTTTCACACAAGTTAAAAAAATTAAAAAATATTCCAAAAGAGATGATTTAAATGATTAATATTTGACTATGATTTAAAAAATTTCATAATTATTTAAAAAGATTTAAAATTTTTGATTATTAGCTTAAAAAATCTAATATATTTTCAGAAATTCTTAAGATATTTCAGAGATACCACCCCAGAAATATTTTTCGAAGATTTAAAGAAAAGAAGATTTTTCAAGGATGGCATAGATTTCAAAAATATTTTAGAGATTTAAAAAAATGTAAAAAGACTTCTGAAAGATTACAAAGATTTCAAGGAAATTTCATAATTATTTTAAAGATTTCAAATTATTTCACAAATATGTAAATGATGTATGTCACAAAGATTTTAAACATATTTCATAAAGTTTTGAAAGATTATGAGGCATTGAAAATATTTCACAAATACTTCACAAGAATTTCAAAGATTTCAGAAAATTTTTAAAAGATTCCTGAAAGATTCAAAATAGATTTCATAAAGACATAACGAAATTTCAGAAAGAGAGCAGATTTACAAAAAAAAGTCACAATGCTTTCAAAAGATTTCAATGGATTTCAAAATATTTTTGAAAGATTTCAAAGAGATATCACAAAATTTCAAATTAAATTTACAGTGCTTACAAAAGATATGAAAAATATTTCAAGGATTTAACAGATTCCACAATGACTTCAAAAGTGATTGACAAAGGCTTTTGAAAAATTACCAAATATTCGAAATATGTCCAAATATGTCCAAATATTTCACAATTAATTCACACAGATTTTAAATACACTAAATGATTTTACAAGAATTTTCAAAGATTTCAATTAATCAGTTCGAAAAAATCGAAAATATTTCAAAAGACTCCTGAAACGAACGATTGCAAATATTTAAAGAAAACTGCACATTGATATCGAAAGAGTTCTCAAATATTTCAAAAGAGTTCACAAATATTTAAAAAATTCCATACAGATTAAAAAACAATTCATAATATTTCAAAAGTTTCCGGAAAGATTTCAAAATGATACCACTAAATTTCAAAAATATTTCAGCGTTAAACATTTTTTCAAAAGATCATACAAAGATTTTAAAACATTTCGTGATGATCTCGAAAGATTTCACAAATATTTCAAAGATTACAAATAGCATAAAAAATTCCAAAACATTTACTAAAGACTTCAAAACATTCCACCAAATTTTAAAAAGATATCAAAGAGAAATCACGAAATTTAATAAAGATTTGAAATTTTTTTTAACACATCAGAAAAATGTCAATACATATTAAAAAAAGTCTAAAATGTTTTCAAACTTTGCGGAACATTTTAGCAGAGGTACCACGAAATTTCAGAAAGATTTTACAAAATTTCAAAATGCATTAAAAAGATTTTACACGGATTCGAAAGAGATATATATTTTTTACATTGAAAGATTTCAAAGATTTCAAAGATTTCACGAATATTAAAAAAATTCCTAAATATTTCCAAAGCGTTCAGAATGATTTTAAAGAGATACCACTAAACCTCAGAAAAAATTTCAGAAAGATTTCAAAGAGAAATGACGAAATTTTTGAAAAGATTTTAAAAGGTTTTCTGAAAGATTATAGATATTTAAAAAAATTCCACAACGCTTTCAAGAGATTTCACAAGGATTTCAAAAATCTCATGTAGATTAAAAAAGTCTCAAAATATTTATAAACCTTGCGGAAATATTCAAAGAGACACAACCATATTTCAGAAATTTTAAATGATTTCAAAAAATTTCAAAATGCTTTGATAAGATTTCACAAGGCGTTCAAAGAAAAATCGTATGTTTTTAAATATGCAGCATGATTTCCAAGATTTCACAAAGATTAAAAAAAATTCCTAAATATTTCCGAAGAGTCCAGAAAAATTTCAAAGAGGTACAACTAAATTTCAGAAAGAATTTCAAGATTTAAAACAGATGCATACTGCTTTGAAAAGGTTTCACAAGAATTACAAAAGATTTCAGAAAGATTTAAAAAAGAAATCATAAATTTTAAAAGATTCAACATGATTTCAAAGATGACGAAGTATTAATAAAAAAATATGTCAAAATATTTCAAGAAGATTAAAAATAATTAATTTCAAAAGAATTTTTAAGGATTTAATTTATTTCTCACAGTTTAAAAATGCCGAAATACTTCAAAAGATCCCTGAAAGACTTAAAGGAGATTTTTTTAAGATATCACAATATTTCATAAAGATTTTAAATTTCTGAAATATTACAAGGATTTCCAACAAATTTCACAATAATTTCGAGAGATTACAAAAGTATTAAAAATATTTCAAAGATTTCACACAGATTAGGCAAATAAAAATAAAAACTTATAAAATGGAAGGTAGCAACACTTCAATTGAACAATTTTAACGGAAATGCAGATAAGCTGCAAAAATTAGAGTTTTTAACTTTCATAAATTATTCAGAGTTCAAATATGTAGCTAGAATTCCAAAAATATAAATCTACATTATGATTTTTAATGCTCTTAATTTAAGAATCAATCAATGAATTTGAAAATTTTCAAAATTATATTATTTTAAATAATTTTAAGCTAGAAACATTAAAAATTGAAAAATAAGGTTTTTTTTTAAATTGAAGACTTCTTAAATTAGAAGTTAAATTATTTTTATCTTAAATAGTTTAAAAATCCCTAGAAAACTTTATAATTGTATTTCAAAATATTGAGAAATCTAGAAGTTGTTTTAGAATTTAAATTTTCAAATTTAAAATTATTTATGAAATTTTTTTCGAGCTTCTAAATATCTTTTAAAATGAATCGAATTTTTCCTACAATTTTTAGAATATCCTGCAAATTAAAAAAAAATCCTCAAAATCTTCCAGAATCTTTTTCGGCAAGTTTGGAAATCTTTTAAAATCTTTTTAAATATTCTTTTACAATACTTTTTCAAAATGAAAAATTACTTTCAATCTTCTTAGGAATCTTAACAAAATGATTTTGTTATGTTAAAGCCATTCTCAATACTTGAAATGCTTCTAAATTTTTTCTTTGAAATCTGCAAAAATCTAGATTTTGTTTTAAATTATCAACGAAATTTCAGTACGAAAAGCCGAATTTGTCAGTACAAACACCTCGTTTTAATTATGTTAAGTGTTTTAAATTAATTTTGAATATTTTCAAAACTTCTGCATATTTATTAAAATTCCTCAAATTTTTTTCTACAAATAATAAGTTTTAAAATTTTACATTCAAGGCAACAATTCAGTTTCAAATTGTTTCATTTTAAATATTTGGTTTTAATTTACTCATCTTAAATGAACAGTCAAATATTGCTAAATATTAAATAATTATCCTTTGTGTTAATTACAATTTTTTTAAATGAATGGGTCAATTTGATGTTTTCGAATCGAAACAATTTAATTTTTAACGATAAAATCTGGAAATTTTAAACAGATTCAGAATCGTTTTGTCAAATCAATTATTGTTAACTTTTTAACACTTAAAGTACAGATCCATTTAAAAAATATTTTATTTATTAGATTTACAGCTGATAAAATAAAAACAGTTTTAAAAAAATGTTCAACTTCAAATACTTTCTCTTTCTACTGCATTTTAAAATTCTTTAAATTAAAAAATTTTAAAAACTAACTAATTACTTTAAAAAACTGTTGAAACTGAACTTGGACCGATTTTTCTTCTAAAGATTTGCAAAATTTCCGGACAGTTCCCGGTTTCTTCGACTTCCTGCTCCAGCGGTCGGATCAAACTTGAAAATTAAATTTTATGACTTAAAATTTTTATTCAAAAAACCTATGATTGAATTCACAATAATTTTCAAATTGAATAGTTTTGTATACGTAAAAACAAGATTATTAAAAATTTTAATTTTAAATGTCTCATTTAAAAAATTTTTAAACCTAAAAAGAAATAATTTTATTGCCAAACTTTCTGTTAGCATAATTAACCCCAGCGATTATTATAATTTATCTATATTATTATAAATAATTTAATAATCAATTACACAAAATGTAATGTTAAAATTATTATAAAAATTACCTTTGCCTAAGAAGTTGGCAAATCTTTCCACTTTAAGATCCACATCACGGTCATATTCATTTTAATAATAAAAAGTTTAGGAATATATATATAAAATATAGAAATGTAAAAATGTTTTCAAGAATAAGGTTTCTTTTATTTAGCAATGAGAAAGTACAAATTTGTAAAAACAGTAAGGTTCCTTTTTTTGTAACATAGATAACTGAAAGAAACTGATTTACATGAACATGTCATCGTAACCGGGGGGAGGAAGATGATCGTTGTCTGGTCTTCCTGAAGGTGGTCTGGGTCGGAGAATGTCTGGTGGGCCGAAAGGATCGAATCTTGCTCCCGGAGGCACCGATCCACTGAAAAAGGACACACAATTCTTCAAAAAGTTGGCTCACTTTTTGCAAAATATTTATAATAGGCAATTAATTTTCATATCTATTTTTACAATATTTATTTTTGTGAAACTCTGGGCTACAATTGAAAAAAAGTAGATGAAGAAAGGTCTAATTAAACCGCAGATATTTCAGTTTGAAGTACGCTCGGGTCTCCTGGACCCGTTGTATTTGGAGATTCTAGCACTTGAGGGTTAAGGCGAATTTTCGTAGATGCACGAGAAAAGCAAAGTTTTGGTCAATTTTCGTTAATCGATTGATGTTTAATAATTAAAAACATACGGAGGAAGTCTTCCAGGAACTCCCAAGCCTCCAGTTCCACCAGGTCTCAGTGGATGTCCTCCAGGACGTGGGCCAAACGGATCGAATAGCATTCCTCCTCCACCTGGCGCGAGAGGATCTAAATCTGATCTGCCGATTCCCCTAAGGTCATTATCTGGGTTCCTTAAAAATATAATAAAAAATCTTAGGTCTTAAGTTCGACCTTTATTTCCTATTTACTCGAAAAATGAAATATTAAATATTAATTATCCATTGAGAAAAAAATACGTTCACCTAATTAGAGAAGTAATTAAAAAACTTAAATTAAACATATTAAATAAAATATGCGTTATAAATAAAATATATTAGGGATGACAAATCAGATTTCGTTCTCCTTTTTACCTAATTTTCTCCTTTCAAAACTCGAATAATCCGCTAAAATCGAAAATTTTAACCTAATTTTCCTCTTATCTATGAGGTTTTGATTTATTTTAAAAAATCATAAGTTTACAAAGTATGATACCAATTTTTAATTTATTTCCGAATTTTGTAGATTTTAAGGACATCGTCGATAGTAAAGTAATCTTTAAAGATTAAATCGAAAATGTTACCATATATATCAGGAAAATCACTAAAATAGGGGAATAAATTCTTTAAAATTAAATAAAATTAATTAATACTAAATTCGAATTGAAACGCTTCAAATTCCTAATATTTCATATAAAAATATTTCATTTTTGAACAAAATAAATTACTTTTAAACCAAGAAGATTAATTTTTTACCAAAAAAAGACGAATTTTCAACAAGAAAGCTAAATTTTAACCTAAAATGATAAATTTTCAACAGGAAAAATGATTTTGCAACAAAAAAGTTGAACTTATAAACGAATAGTTGAATTTTAAACAAAAAAAGATGAATTCTCAATTAAAAATGTCACACCTAGTTTATATAAAAAAAAGACAAATTTTGTACTAAAAGTGTAAGTCTGAATACGAAAATATGAATTTTCTACAGCATCGTTAAATTTTTAAACCAAAGGCGCAATTTCTTATGAAACCGATCAATTTTCAAAACAAAAATGTGACTTTTGAAAAAATAAAGAAACGATTTTTCCACTCAAGAAAGAAAAAAAGTTACTTAAATTGTTGAATCTTGAAGCCAAAAACACGAATTTTCTACAAAGCAGTTTAGTCTTCAATAATTGATTTATCTGCCAAATTGTTGAATCTTAAAATCTAAAAGACAAATTTTTTATGAAAAAACAATAATTTTCAACCCGAAAACATGAATTTACAATTAAAAAAGATAATTTTCAAAGCTATTAGTTGAATTTCCTACCAAACTCTTAAATTTTCAAACCAAAAAGACAAGTTTCATTTTCAACTGAAAAATATGAATTTTCAAATTAAAAAATATCCTTTTCAAAGCATTTATATCGTTTCTCTACCAAATTGTTAAGTTTTTACGCAGAGAATGTCAATTTTCTACAAAACAGTTGAATTTTAAATCCAAAATTATTAAAATTCCATGAAAAAGTTCATTTTCAATTAAATAATTAATTTTTTTTACTGAATTCTTAAGTTTTTAGGCCAAAAATAAACATTGTTTAAAAAACAGCTTAATTTTTAAGACGAAAATTTGAGTTTTAAAAAATAATATGATTTTTAACCCGAAATTATAAACGTTCAATAAAAACAGCTACTTTTTAAACAAATAATCGAATTTTCCGCGAAATTGTTCAATTCTCAAGCCAAAAAATATGAATTTACTACAAAACAGTTATATTTTCAATATGGAATTATTAATTTTAAATCATAAAAGTTAATTTTGAACTAAATAATTTAATTTGCTATCCAATTGTTTAGTTTTCAAGCCAAAAAGAATAGTTTTATTAAAAACAGTTACATTTTTAAGACGAAAATTGTGGAATTTTCAAGGCAAAAATACAAATTTTCCACAAAACAGTTATATTTTTAAACTAAAATTATGAATATTGAATAAAAGAAAGTTCAATTTTCTACACAAACAAACGATTTTTCAAAACAAAAAGGAGTTTAACCAAATTGTTGAAATTTCATCAAAATAATTAAATTTTCAACCAAATAATAAAAAATTGCTTTAAAAAAATAATAAATCTGAAATTTTGGATTAGATTTCTATAGTAAAAAATTGTTACTTTTGAATAATTTCTTCCAACCGAATCTGAATTCTATGGTGAAATGATCGTTAACAGGATTTTCAGTTTATTCCTGGATTGTCGACGGGTGAAATTCAAAAATCGGTTAGAGGCCAAAAATCATCACAATCTATAATTCTATATTGCCATCTACATCGCGAGACATCTGCAAACATTGTAATATATTATATTTGAGAAAATAAAAAAACTCGCACCGATTTAACTTTGAGCCTACTAAATAAATATTTAAAAATAAGATTTATTATGCTTTTGAGAAAAGGAAATTTCCTTCATCGTTTTGATTCAAACAGAAATAGGGCGTTTTGTGAAAAAATTACAAGCCTCGGTCTAACTTTACAGATGAAAAATAATGTAAATAGAGTCATAAATTTTTTAAATAGTATAAAAGTCGTGTCAGAAATTCTATTCTTTAGTCTACTAATTATAGAAATTTCTATTGTTGACAGATAACTCTTTTCGGTCGAAAAGTTTACAATTAAATTTTTGGTTATGAATTAAGTTTTTTGGTT
Organism: Druon quercuslanigerum; assembly: GCA_010014905.2. Taxonomy (NCBI): domain Eukaryota; kingdom Metazoa; phylum Arthropoda; class Insecta; order Hymenoptera; family Cynipidae; genus Druon; species Druon quercuslanigerum. Next base: position 52,500 of record JAAAKG020150340.1, read on the forward strand.
AGAAATTCTATTACTCGGTTTTAAAGATGAATTATTTCGTTGAAAATTTAACAATTTTATTAAAAAGTAAATTTTTTCTGAAAATGACACAGTTTTGTTGAAAAATTTTAAATAGAAAATTCAACTAATTTGTTTTACCTTCATATTTTTGGTATACAAATTCATTTTTCATTGTAAGTCTTCACCTTTTTTGTTAGAACTGCATTTTTTTAACAAAAATTAATCTGTTTTGAAAATTTGTCTTTTTTCGTAGAAAAACAAGTTTTTGGTTGAAAATAATTGTGTTTTAGTTGAGGGTTCCAGTTTTTTAATTTGTTTATATTAGTTAATTATAACTGTATTTTATTTTTAATTAAAATCTCTTTTTTGAAATATCAAATATTATATTTTTGTTGTAAATTCCTCTTTTTAAGTTGAAAAATTTAATTTCTCAGTTTATAATTGTAGTTGAAAATGCGTTTTTTTTGTAAAAAACTAATTTTTGTTACTGCAAAGTTAACTTTTTTTTAAAATTCATTTAATCAGCTGAAAATGAACTTTTTTATTGAAAATGTATTTTCTAGGTTTGAAAATTTAACGGTTTTGTACAAAATTCGTTTTTTTTTTGGCCTAAAAATTCAGCATTTTTTCAAAATTCAACTGCTTTGTAGAGCTTTTATCTTTTTTGGTTTAAAAATTCATCGCTCACATTAGAAACTTCACCTTTTTTGTTATAAAGGCAACTTTTTGGTTGAAAATTAATATCTGTTTTGGTAGAAAATGAAATTTCGATGTTCAAAATTAAACTGCTTTTTTTAGAAATCGCCTTTTTTATAGAAAGTTATAGAAAGTTAATTAATAAAATAAAGTTAATTAATAATTAAAAATTTATGTATTTTTTTCATTCGTTTTTTTTTGTAGATAATCAAGTTTCTGATTAAAAACTCAACTATATGGATGAAAATAATTCTGTTTTAGTTCAGGCTTCAAGTTTTTTAAATTCGTTTTTATTGGTTAACTGCAGCTGTATTTTATTTTTAATTAAAATCCTTTTTTTTAAATATTAAATGTTCTTATTTTTCATTGAAAATTCATATTTTTAGGTTGAAAATTTAACTCCGTAGAAATTATTCTACTTTTTTAAGATAATTTTGTTGTTGTTGAAGGTGCATACTTTTAGCTGAAAATCATGTTTTTTTGGTCAAAAATTAGTTGTGTTTTTTTAACTGAAAATTTATTTGGATCAAAATTCAATTAATTTTTTTAACTCATTATTTTTGTTGAAATGAATATTCTCGGGTTGAAAATTTAACTGTTTTATGCAAAATTTGTTTTTTTTTTTGTACCTAAAGCTTTTTCTTTTTTTTTCTTTTTTATGGAAGAAGAGAGTTTTTTCAGATTGAAATGGGAACATTTGTTGCTGATTTTCCAAATTTGGCCGTTGGATTCTTGAATTAATTTTCAGGAAATTCTGCTCATTAACTTGATTATTGGACGTTAATTAGGATTTTAAATTTGATTTTAATCTCATTTAGGATTCTTCAATTTTGAATCTTTTTTTTTCAAATGAAAATATTTGCTTGAAAATGTTACAGGCCTCACAGTCCGATCGGAACAATTTAATTTACATTCAAAAGAATTCCAATTAATTTGTTAAAAATGTTGAAAAATAAGAAAAATTCCACTGACTTCCGTAAAACTCAATTGAATTTAGAAAAATTTAAGATCAAAGAGAAGAATTCAATAAAATTACAGGCCTCACAGTCCGATCGAAACAATTTAATTTACATTCAAAAGAGTTCAAATGAATTGGTAAAAATGTTGAAAAATAAGAAACATTCCACTGATTTCCGTAAAACTCAATTGAATTTAGAAGAATTTAAGATCAAAGAGAAGAATTCAATAAAATTCATAAAAATTCAAGGTGAATTAAAAAAAATCAAATCAATTTAATAAAACAATTTGAAAACCCCTAATTAAATTCAGTAACTTCTAAATGAGCTTAGAAAAATGACAAGGGATTCGAATGAATTCAATGAAATACCTAAGAATTCAAGGTGAGGTTAATAGACTTAATTTTTTTCTTTAATTCACTGAATTAAGTAGAATTGAGTGAATTAAGAAAGGTTCAAGTACATTAAAAAAGTTCAAGATAACTCCAAGAAACATTTCAAATCTTTGAAACCCTATTAATATACAAGAAGGGACTAATGATTGCAAAGAATTTAAGATAAATTTAAAAGAATTCAAATCAGTTGGAACAATTTTAAGAATCGAAACAAATTTGATTGACTGCAATAAATTTTGTTTGTAATTTAGAGAAATTTAGAAGAAATGAGAAGAATTAGATGAAATTCATAACAATTCAACCTAAATATTAAAAAGAAATTAAAGTAAATTGAAAAAAATTGAAAAACATAGAAAAAGTAATTGAATAGAGTAGAATTGAGTGAATTTAGAAGAATTCAAAAGAATTTAAAAGGATTTAGGATAAATTCATAATAATTCAGGGCGAATTACAAATGAATTGTAAACAAATATTTAAAAATCTTTTCAAATCTTCGAAACCCTACGAAATCACACATGCCTGGTGAAAAATTCTTTGAAATCCATTAGAATATTAAAATCCCTTAAAATGATTAAAACCCCTAGAAATTAATTAAAAATGCCTTGGAATCTTTCAAAATACCCTAAAATATTTGTGTCTTTGAAAGCATTCAAACTAATGAAATAAATAAAAAAATTCTGATAATCTTTTAGAATTTCCTAAAATACTTTGAATGCTTTGATATCTATTGAAAGCTCCTAAAATTTTGAAAAGCACTTGAAACGCCTGAGAATCTTTTTCAATATCCTCAAGTATTGCAAATCCTTTTAAATCTCATTAAATTACTAAAATGAAACAAAAATTGCTATGTAATCTTCTAAAATAAACCAAATTATTTAAATCCTTTAAACTCCTCTGAAATTTTTTGAAGTTTTTGAAAATACCAAGGAATTTTTAAAAAATCCGTTAAAATATTACAAATTGTTTAATCTTTTTATCAATTGATCGGCAGGATAAATTAAATTAAAACTTTGAAAAATTAAAAAAAAATCCATTGAATTAAGTATAAAGAATAAATTTATAGAAATTCAAGTGAATTCATAAAATTCAAGAGAGTGCCAAACAATTCAGGGTGAATTCTAAATCTCTTCAAATATTTAAAACCCTACAAAATAACTCACTTCTCATGACTAATTTCTTTAAAATGCACTAAAATCTTATAAAATTGCGTGATATTCTATGATGATATTTTCTGAAATCACGAAAAATGTATTAAAATACATTGAGAGTTTTAAAATCCCTTGAAATCATTGAAACCCTAGGAAATCTTATAAAATAACGTGACATTTTTTTAAATATTTTAAAACCTCATAGGTAGGTCCTGTAAAATCGTTCCAGATCTTCGAAAATTCGACAAAATTCTTTATCCTAGAATATTTCAAAAGCTTTAAAATCACTGCAAATTAAATAAATAAATTTTTAAAAGTCCTTTGAACCTTTTAAAACTTCTTAAAATACAATAAGGAATATAGGGACCGGTCTGTGAGGCCTGTAATTATTTGGGTGAAATGCAACTATTCCTTGGTAGAAATTTAACCTTTTTTGTTTAAAAATTCGACCATTCGGTTAAAAATTCATCTTTGCAGAAATGAAAGAAAAAGTTAAAAAATATTTGTCAAAGAAAAGCAAAGGAACAGTGTCATTAGTGTATTTTTTCTCGAAATAATAGCTAAATAGTGTAATAGTTCGAAAACAGTGTCAAATAGTGTCAACAGTGTTGTGAGTTCGAGGCCTGCGATTATTCTGGAAATAATTATGTTGAATTTTTAAGCTTTTATTTTCGAAAGGCTCAAGTAAATCGATACGATATTTACCAAGGTGGCAATGTGGGCGCAGGACGTTGCGGCGGTCCTACCGTCAAAATATCGGCAAGTCTTTGCCTATCAGGATTTGCTGATTGAGATGTTTGAGTCGAAATTTCGGCTGTGCTGCTGTGAATCGGAGAGAGAAGATCTTTTTCAACGGAACCTAAAACTGCTTGATATGTCGGGATCATTGCTTGCAATGGTCCATGGAGATTCGTGACAGTTGCTTCAATCGGAAACTGAATGCTCGATGCTTCGTGACCTTCCACTCTCTAGAGAAAAAAAACAATAAAAGTCGTCGACTAAATATTAAGAGCATTCATAAGCAGTGGTGTCGTCGAAACCTGGACATTTTTTCAGTTATGGGCCATCCATAAACTACGTTACCCCAATTTTGGGCTTTTGAAAAATAAAATTAATGTAGATAACATATAGAATTCGATACAAAATACTTGGAATTCATAAAATTACAAGCCGAAAATATATTGTATTTTTAATAAAATATTTGACTTTTTTACGAAAAAAGATTTTATATCCAAACAGATGAATTTCAAAAACAAAAAGACAAAATTTAAAAAATAAGAATTAGTATTTAACCAAACAGTTGAACTAAGAACCAAATAGATGAAGTTTCCAGTAAGAGTCGAAGTTTTTTGAAAAGAGTTGAATTTTTCACAAAAAAAGTTAATATTCAATCTAGAAAAATTAATTTTTAACCAGACGGATGAATTTTTAACTAAAAAGTCGAATGTTTAGAAAACAGTGGACTTTTAAATCTGAAAAGATGAATTTTTAAACCAAAATATAATTTTCAATAAAGAATTATTAATTGTTAAACAGATAGTTGAACTGTCATCAAAAAAGTTTAAATTTCAAGAAACAAGAATAATTTTCTAAACAAAAAAGAAAAATTTTTATCAAAATATATGAATTTTCTACCAAAAAGTTTAATTTTCTATCAAATAGTTGAAAGTATGACTTTTTCGTTAAAAATCTAACTTTTTTGTTGAATATTCAACTATCTTATTAGAAATTCATCTTTATTGATCGAAAATTATATTTTTTGTTAAAAATCCATCTTTTCCGATTAAAAGATCAACTGTTTTGTAAAATATTCGACTTTGTAGCTTAAAAACTTCACTCTTTTGTTGAAAGCTTGGTTATTAATGCAAGTTTGTGATAAAAATTTTTCTCTTTAGGTAGAAAATCTTTTTTGGTTGAAAATTCGACTATTTTATTGGAAAATAGTTTACTTCTTTTGTTTCAAAGTTATTTATTTTATCAGAGTTTTTATCTGAAAATAGAACTATTTCATTTTTGATTGAAACATTATCCTTTACATTGTATAAGTTAAAAAGTCAACTATTTGCTAGAAAATTTATTTATTCTTTTTAAAAGATGTCTTTTTGGGTAGAAAATGAATTTTTTGGTTAAAAATTCAACTATTTGATAGAAAATTTATATACTTTTTATAAAAAGTCATCTTTTTAGGATAGGGAATTATCCTTTGTTCGTTGAAAGTTCAACTTTTTGATTTAGAATTCAATGATCTTGTTATAAATTCATCTTTCGTGATTGAAAATGATCTTTTTTGTTAAAAAATCATCTTCGAATTAAAAGTCTACTATTTTCTAAAACATTCAAATTTTTGGCTCAAAAACTTTACTCTTTTGTTGAAAATTCATCCTTTATAGTAGGGAGTCTTCATAGTCTTCATAGAAGAACTTTACTCTTTTGTTGAAAATTCATCCTTCATAGTAGGAAGTCATCTTTCATGGTTAAAAATGAACTTTTTGACGAAAATTCAACTTTTTAAAAAAAAAAAAGTTAAAAGTGATTAAAAGTGGTAAACTACTTTGTTAAAAATCTAAATATTTTTGGAAAATTTTGGATTGAAAATTCATCCTTCATGGTAGAAAAGTCATCCCTCTGATTGAAAATTAATTTATCTTGATTGATAATTAACTTTTTGGCTAAAAAGTCAACTTTTTTATAGAAAATTCGTCTTTTTTATAGTTTGCTTAGAAATTTATGTATTTTGTTGAAAATTCGTCTTTTTTTGCAGTCAATCAAATTTTTGGTTAAAAATTCAACCGTCTGATTGAAAATAATTATGTTTTAGTTGAATATTCAAGTTTTTTAAAATTATTTTTTATTGGTTAAATACAACTGTATTTTATTTCAAGTTTTTTAAAAAATATAAATATTTATAACAACTTTCAACTAAAAAGTTAAATTTGTAACCTAAAAAAGGTTAAAAATTTAACTTCTTAGTTGAAAGTTGATCTAATTTTTTAAAAGTTGTTTTTTTTTTTTTGTTGAAGGTTCATATTTTTGGCTAAAAATCCTTTTTTTGTTAAAATAATGCTTATGATAATAAATAAAAATACAAAATTCAATAAACAAGGATAATTTTGTATCCAAGAAGACGAGTTTTTATACGAATATATATATATACATTTTCTATTAAAAAATTAAATTTTCAAGTAAGAATGTGAATTTTTAACAAACAAGATTAATTTTCTACAGCAAAAGACACCTTTAAAAAAAACATGAATTGTCTAGCCAATAGTTGAGTTTGTAATTTATACAATATACAAGATAAAGTTTTAACCAAAAACAGAATAATTAACAATTTCAGAAAAAAAACTCTTATAAAAAAATAACGTTCAATACAAAAAAGAAAAAATGTTGAACGAAATTTTTAAGCTTTAAACAAAAAAGATGAATTTTCGACAAAGAAGATTAACATTCTACCAAAAGAAGACGAGTTTTTAACAAAATAAATGAATTTTAATCAAAATTACTTAATTTTAAAGTCAACAAATTTAATATTTTAAATGAGTTTCAAAGATTTATTTTTAACTCAACATGAAAAGAATTTTAATAAAAAAAG
>JAAAKG020150341.1:12237-31567 GCA_010014905.2 Druon quercuslanigerum
TAGTGAAAATATGTCTTTGTTGAAAATTCATAGATTTTGTTGATACTTTGTATTTTTGCTCGAAAATTAATAATTTCGCTTGAAAATTCCTTAATTTGTGTAAGCTTGAATTATTTTGTTGTAAAGTGTAAAGACTTTCTTGAAAATTCGATTTTTTTGTTCAAACATTCATTTTTTTAGCTAAAAATTCATCTATTTTATTTTTTATAGTAAATTGATCTTTCTACGATAAAAATTTAACTATTTGGTTTAAAATTCATGTATTGCATTAAAAACTTGTCCTCTTGATAGAAAATTAATCTTCTTGCTTAAAAATTCCTTTTTTGGTTGAAAATTTCTCATAATTAAAAAAAAAAATTATTTTCCTTAACTAAAATTGACTATTTTACTAATTTACTATTTCATTTTTATTGTGAATTTATCTTTTTTAAGATGAGAAATCAACTATATGGTTGAAAATTCATGCATCTTGTTACAAATTTTCTTATTGTTTGTTTATGTTTTTTTTTGAAGATTAAACATTTTAATCGAAGATATAGCTAAAATTTTTGTTAAAAAATTGTTCTTTTTTGGCCGAAAATGTATTTTTTATCCAAAAATTTTACTATTCCATTTGAGGCTGCATCACTATAGTTAAAAACACTATTCTTTGTAGTTTAAAAATTTATCACTTTTGATTAAAAATACAACTGTTTGCTTGAAAAATAAATAGTTTGTAATATTAACTATTGCATTTTTCGTTAAAAGTTCGTATCTTTTAGTTAAACATTGATTAATCAAATATTATTAAATCATTATAAAAAAATTATTAATTCATTAAACATTAATGTTAAAAATATCATTTTTTGGTCGGAGATTTTTCATTTTTGTTTGAAAACTCTTTTCTTTAAGTGAAAATTTAACTATTTTTCTTGAATCATTGTTTCCTGGTCAAAATTTACTTTTTTAAATTGAAAATTTAGCAATTCCAGTTAGAGAATTACCATTTCAGTTAAAAATTCGCCTGTTTGGTTGAAAATTTAACTATTTCGTTCAAAATTGTTTTTTTTTCATTGAAAATTAATTTTGTGACTCAAAATTAAACTATTTTATTTTTTGTTTTTTAAAAACCTAATTTCCTTCTTTAAACGTTGAAGAATTTGGTTAAAAGTTCACCTGCTATCTTAAAACTTAAACAATTTTATCAAAAAGTTATCCTTTTCAGTTGAAAATTTTATTTTAGAGAATCATAGAGCTAATCCAAAATATTTCCATATAATGAGGAGTAATTTGATAAATAATTATAGAGATAATCTGAAGTGATCTTTTCTGACCCTAGCCTCTTTAGCAATCACCCCAGGCAAAGAGCTTCACAAAGTCATCTTATTCCATGAATCACACCAAATTGAGCAAACTTACTGATAATCACCTGGTAAGATCGATACTTTTTACTCTAATTAGTAGCACTTTTCAGGAAGTAAGGTCGATTATTAATTCAAAATCCCTCGAGACCAAGGCTTTGAAAGCCTTGGCATGGTGAAAATCGACCGACAGCCTGATACAAAGCGAAATGCAAATTTGCGTTCTCTATTGCGATCCGATTCACATCTGAGCAGCGATAGCTTCAATCACATTAAATTTGGATTATTTTCTAACCTCCAGGGTATATCCCCTATCGTAGCTCAAGATTTTGCGTTACTAAACACCCCACTGGCCTAATCATATTTGACAATCGTATTCGGAATTTTCGAACGAATATTTACATCAGCACCATCTATAAATTATTCATGATAATTTTCTCGTGAAAATGTTTTGTCTTGAAAAATGTCCGATTATTCCTGGAACTTTCCGGACCAGCTGCTGCTTTGCACTGTAAACAGTTCCGCGAATATTTCCTATAGAGCACTTATTCCGAAAAAATCGAGAATAATTAGAACATTTTAGGGAATTAATAAAATCACATGAAAATGTGAAAAAATTTGTTTGTCCTTTTGTGAAATTTTATTATACTTTCATAGGGTAAATTTCATAGTTTAATTGAAGAAATTATTTTTCGTAGAAAATTAGGTATGTTAATTCTTACATCTAGATACTTGTCGTAATCAAATTTATTTTTACATTATTTAAAAGTATGTTTTTGACAATTACAATTACTTTGAATTTCACTTCATACTACATAATATGGTATTCATTAATAATATATGCATTGTCATTTAAATTTCTAAAGATGAAAATGAATAACTATAATTAGCATTATTAATTTTCATTATTTAATATATTATTAACAATAAGAATAATTATTATAATTGTGAAAATAATTTTAATTTACAATCATAGCTTTTAATGCGTAATGCGAAAACAGTTCAATTAAAGAAATTATTTTTTGTAGAAAATTAGGTATGTTAATTCTTACATGTAGATACTTATCGTAATCAGATTAATTTTAACATTATTTCAAAGTATATTTTCGACAATTACATACCACAGTTCGCTAGGACGAAATCCCTAAATTTATTTAAATTCTCGAAATGATACGATTTTTTCACATTTTTTTTTATAAAGTGTCAGGGGCAATTTCCGAAATGTTTGGGTTATGCATAAATTGTTCGAGAATGTCAGAAAAATGTCGACTATTCATTCGTATTTTACAAAAAAGGATATTATATATAAATTTTTTGAAAATAAAGATACGAGCAAAATACTCTAAGAGATTGTGTGCAAAGATTTTTTTGAAAGTAAAAATAATCTTAAATGCATTCGTTCTCACAAAACTGTTTTTCCTTCGATGAAAATTGTTCATTGTTAATTTTTAAATTATTTAATTTTGCAATTTACATCAGAATGAGTGGATTTTAAAAAGAGTGATGCTTAATTAAAAAATTAATTATTTTTAATGACTTGGTTTTATGATCTTAACTTAAGAATTCTTCCTTTTATAAATAAGTTTGAAATTATTCAATTTTGAATGCTTCAAATTTAAATTCATTATTTAGAAAGTTTCCAAATAAAAAAAAAATAATTTTAAGTTTTTAGAATAATTGAAATTTAAAGGTTTACATCATTTAAATTTTTTTACAGAAACCAAATGTATTAATTAAAAATCTAACTAAGAACTTTGAATGTCACTTCATACTACATAATATGATACTTATTAATAATATATGCATTTTCATTTAAATTTCGATAGATGAAAATAAATAACTATAATTAAAATAATTAATTATCATTATTTAATGTATTATTAACAATAAGAATAATTATTATTATTGTAAAAATAATTTTAATTCACCATCATAGCTTTTAATGCGTAATTTGAAAACAGTTCAATTTTTTATGTAGAAACTATAGTTTTTTTTGCTTCAAAACCTAAATTTAAAAATATTTCATTTAAAATGTCTCGGTTTTTGGAAGTTTTAGATGTCCAATTTCACAATATTTTAGTTTCAAATGCAAGTATTAAAAATTTCCGAACAATTTCACTACTAAATCTCTGTAAATTGCAAATTTTCATATTAAAAGCATTGATAATTTGAAATTTAATATTTAAACTCGAAAGTTTCCAACTTCGAACGCTTTTAATTCCAAATTATATAATTGAATTTCCTTCAAATTTTAAACAACTTAATTTTAAAAAAAAGCTTATCTTCAAATTTTCCATTTTTTAACGATTTTAAATTTTATTCTCCTATTTTAAAATGTTTAATTTGCAGTCATTTAATTTATAGATTCCTGTATAAAAAATGTAATCAATTTAGAACGTTTTGAATTAGAAATAAAAGTCTCAAGTTGAATTTGTCAAATTTTCAAACATTTAATCTGAAATTTATCAACATTGAAAGCTTATGATTTCAAATTATTTAATTTAAGGTCTCAAAAAAAAACGATATTACCCATCATGTCACATCAAAGAAAAAAAATTACTTTTTATTTTAAAAAGTTCTTCAAATCTTCCATTTTTTAAACATTTTTAAATTTTATTCTCCTATTTTAAAAATTTTAATCTGCAGTCATTTAATTTATAGATTCCTGCATAAAAAATGTAATTAATGTTGAATGTTTTGAATTAGGAATGAAACAGTTTCAAGTCGAATTTGTCAAATTTTTAAAAATTTAATCTGTAATTTATCAACATTCAGAGCTTCTGATTTTAAATTATTCAATTTGGGTCTCCGAAAAAAACGATATTATCCATCAAGTCTTATAAAAAAAATCATTAATTTTTATTTTAAAAAGTTTTTTTTTATAAGTTTTTATAACAGAATTTTGTCTCACCGTCGATTCTTACCGATTTGAATAAATAATTGAATTTTAATCAATCGTGGCCTATTTTTTCTTGGTAAACATTCCTTATAACTCTACAGTTTCCAATTTAAAAAATATATAAAATCAAATAAATCTTTTTTATTTTAAATAATAGAAGAACTATTTTTTTCAGTGACCTGATTTTTAGCACGAGAACGATGAAAAGTTCTTTATTTTCTTTGATATCAGGAACCTGTTGAAAATTAAAAAATTATGTATCAAAGGCTCAGGAATTTTTTTCTCATATTCTCTTCATCACTTTTCGAAGTGTTTTTAGCTAATAAAAATTCCATTTGCAGCAAAAAATTTTTTTGGTAGAAACTAAAGTTTTTTTTTTCTTCAAAAGCCTAAATTCTAAAATATTTGGTTTGAAATGTCTCGGTTTTTGGAAGTTTTCGATTTCAAATTTCACAATATTTTAATTAAAATGTCCGAATAATTTCATTACTAAATCTCTTTAAATTGCTAATTTTCATATTGAAAGCCTTGATAGTTTTAAATTTAATATGCCTAGACTAAAATATTATATTAAATTTTCAAATTTTAACTGCTTTATAATAAAATATATTTAAACTCGAAAGTTTAAACTCTAAACTTTCGAGAAGTTTCGAAAAGTTTAAACTCGAAACTTCGAACGCTTTTAATTCCAAATTAAACAATTTCATTTCCTCCAAATTGTGAACAAATTAAGTTTAAAAAAAAGCTTTTTTTTAAATTTTCCTTTTATTAAACTTTTTTAAACTTTATTCTTATATTTAAAATTTTTTAATCTGCAGTCATTAAAATTATAAATTCCTGTTTAACAAATGTAATTAATTTTGAACGTTTTGAATTAGAAATGAAATAGTTTCAAGTCGAATCTGTCTAATTTTCAAAAATTTAATCTGAAATGTTTCAACATTCAGAGCTTCTGATTTTAAATTTTTCAATTTTATGTCTCACAAAAACAAAGGATATTATCCGTCATGTCTCATAAAAAAGCATTACTTTTTTTTTTAAAAAGTGCTTCAAATTTTTCATTTTTTAAAAGTTTTGAAATTTTATTCTCATATTTTAAAATTTCAAATCTGCAGTCATTAATTTTATAAATTCCTGTATAAAAAATGTAATTGATTTTGGATGTTTTGAATTCGAAATGAAACAGTTTCAAGTCGAACTTGTCAAATTTTCAAAAATTTAATCTGAAATATTTCAACATTGAGAGCTTCTGATTTCAAATTATTCAATTTTCTGTCTCATAAAAAAACGATATTATCAGACATGTCACAATAAAGAAAAAAAAATTACTTTTTATTTTAAAAAGTTCTTTAAATTTTCAATTTTTGAAACGTTTTTAAATTGTATTCTACTATTTTAAAAATTTTAATCTGCAGTCATTTAATTTTCAGATTCCTGTATAAAAAATGTAATCAATTTTAAAAGTTTTCAATTAAAAATGAAACAGGTTTAAGTCGAATTTGTAAAATTTTCAAAAATTTAATCTGACATTTTTCAACATTGAGAGCTGCTGATTTCAAATTATTCAATTTTGGGTCTCACAAAAAAAAAACGATATTATCCGTCATGTCTCATGGAAGAAAAAACATTACTTTTTTTTTAAAAAAAGTTCTTCAAATTTTCCATTTTTCAAACGTTTTTAAATTTTATTCTCCTATTTAAAAAATTTTAATCTGCACTCATTTAATTTAAAGATTCCTGTATAAAAAATGTAATCAATTTTGAACATTTCAAATTTACAATGAAACACTCTCAAGTCGAATTTGTCAAATTTTCAAAAATTGAATCTGCAATTTTTCAACATTGAGAGCTTCTGATTTCAAATTATTCAATTTTGTGTCTCACAAAAAAAACGATATTATCCGTCATGTCTTATGAAAGACAAAAAAAAACTTTTTATTTTAAAAAGTTCTTTAAATTTTCAATTTTTAAACGTTTTTAAATTTTATTATCCTATTTTAAAATTTTTTATCTGCAGTCATTTAATTTATAGAATCCTGTATAAAAAATGTAATCAATTTTCAACGTTTTGAATTAGAAATGAAATACTCAAGTCGAATTTGTCAAATTTTCAAAAATTTAATCTAAAATTTTTTAACATTGAGAGCTTCAGATTTCAAATTATTCAATTTTTGATCTCAGAAGAGAGCGATATTATCCGACATCTCACATGAAAGAAAAAAATTACTTTTTATTGAAAACAGTTCTTCAAATTTTCCATTGTTTAAACGTTTTTAAATTCTATTCTCCTATTTTAAACATTTTAATCTGCAGTCATTTAATTTACAGATTCCTGTATAAAAAATGTTATAAATTTTGAATGTTTTGAATAAGAAATAAGACAGTTTGAAGTCGAATTTATCAAATTTTTCAACATTGAGAGCTTCCGATTTCAAATTATTCAATTTTGGGTCTCAGAAAAGAACGATATTATCCGACATGTCACATGAAAGAAAAAAAACTTTTTATTTTAAAAAGTCCTTCAAATTTTCAATTTTTGAAACGTTTTTAAATTTTATTCTCCTACTTTAAAAATTTTAATCTGCAGTCCTTTAATTTATAGATTCCTGTATAAAAAATGTAATCAATTTTGAATGTTTTGAATTAGAAATGAAAGTCTCAAAATTTCAAATTATAAAATTTTGGGTCTCAGAAAAAAAACGATATTATCCGTCATGTCTCATGAAAGAAAAAATATTACTTTTTAGAAAAAAAATTTCTTTAAATTTTCAATTTTTATACGTTTTTAAATTTTATTCTCCAATTTTTAAAATTTTAATCTACAGTCATTTAAGTTATAGATTCCTGTATAAAAATGTAATTAATCTTGAATGTTTTGAATTAGAAGTAAGACAGTTTGAAGTTGAATTTGTCAAATTTTCAAAAACTCAATCTCAAATATTTCAACATTGAGAGCTTCTGATTTCAAATTATTCAATTTTGGGTCTCAGAAAAAAAACGATATTATCCGTCATGTCCCATGAAGGAAAAAACATTACTTTTTTAAAAAAAAGTTCTTCAAATTTTCCATTTTTTAAACGTTTTTAAATTTTATTCTCCTATTTAAAAAATTTTGATCTGCACTCATTTAATTTAAAGATTCCTGTATAAAAAATGTAATAAATCTTGAAGATTTAAAATTTAAAACGAAACACTCTCAAGTCGAATTTTTCAAATTTTCAAAAATTTAATCTGCAATTTTTCAACATTGAGAGCTTCTGATTTCAAATTATTCAATTTTGGGTCTCAGAAAAAAACGACATTATCCGTCGGGTCTCGTAAAAGAAAATACATTACTTTTTATTTTAAATAGTTAAGACTTATGAGAAATAATCATTTCAATAAAAGTTTTTATAACATCATTTTGTCTTACTGTCGATTCTTACCGATTAGAATAAATAATTTAATTTTAATCAATCGTGGCTTATTTTTTCGTGGTAAACATTCCCTATAACTCGACAACCACCAAAAAGTCATGCGAGATGAAAAGTTCTTTATTTTCTTTAATATCAGAAACCTGTTGAAAATTTAAAAATTATGTATTAAAGGCTCTGGAATTTTTTTCTCATATTCTCTTCATCACTTTTCGAAGTGTTTTTAGCTAATAAAAATTCCATTCGCGGCTTTAGGCGTGGTATGTAGTTTCCTTGAGGGTGCTGTAATTTAACCATCAATGACACGCGATGCAGGATGATTTATACTCGTACGTGAAGAAATTGCCAGTCCATCCTTCGACCTAGTAAGAATCTAATCAGTTCTTCCTCGTCGCGGTCGACAAAAAATTAGATCGACGATTTTAATATTTATAGGTCAGTTATATCGAATGTTGAGTGGAAACGCGCGCGGAACCGGAAGTTATGTATTCTGCCTTGATTTCCGTGAGACTTTCACCTCTCAGATATTGGCTTTTTCGCTCAGATGATTTATTTCAATCAAATCTAGGAAGTTTCATTTTTTTTCTATCTAATAAATAAATAAAAAAAGTATGAAAGATAATCGAAAAATATTACTTTTTATGCAAAATATACAAAGTTACGAGCAACTTTTTTTTATTTAAAATAATACTTCATAATAGTGTTTACAAACTATTAAAGAGTAGTATCTATAGATGTATATTTAAACATTTTTTAAATCCTAAAGAAAGTAAAGAATTTATAGCTAACAAACTAATGTTTAACATATTGTTGAACATTTTCTTCAATAATCCACAATAATGAGAAATTTTTAAAAAAAATTTTTTAATTTTTCATAGTGCTACAAAGAAACTTTTTAGTAACATTACTAATCGTATTGGTAATATTATTTTTAAGAAATTTATGTGACAATTTCCAATGGATGTTGTCTGCTTTTACTTTTTTTGAACAATTTAACATTGCAAACAATTTCTGTCATAAAAACGATTTATTCCAAAGGAAGAGTAAATGTTTGAGAAATTTTGAAGTAAATTGAAAATAACTTATAATTGGACATACGGATGAGGTTTCCTAGGATAAATATTCGATATTCCCTCAATTTTACGTGATTTTCTGAGAGCTTGTGACCAACATTTCTGAACATTTCTTTGTCACAAGAGCTTACTATTATTGCAAAGATGCTAGCAATAAACGTCCCAAGTTTCCCTAGAAAGATGAGACTTCAACTTTTGATATTTGATCGCTTGGCGTTTTACAGCAAGTACTTTATTCTATGTTATCGTCAAATAAAGAGAAGGGCTCATATATCACGGAACGACGCAAAATTCCATTTTCATCCTTCGCTTTTACTTTAATAAAAAAGAAACTATGTAACATTATAAGCTCGAAAAATCTAGAATGTTACTACAAATAATATTAATTATAACTATTGTTAATTTGAGAGTAAAGCCAACTTAAAAGATGTTCAATACACTCTATAGTACGACGGCACCCATCCGAGTACAAACCGAGCCAAGCACTTCTTAACTTCAGTGATCGAACAGGAAGTACAATTCCATGTGTCCGAGCAGACTTGATAATAAAGTTCTGTTAAATGATTAATGAAGATGTAAGACACTTAAAATTAGCACAATTTTCAAAATTTTTTAAGAATTGTTTAAAAAATAATAATCTTTTAATTTATTTATACACTTTGTTCATGGTCAAGATGTCAGTTTGACAACTTGTAAAATTTACTTAAATATGAAGTTTTCCCCTTTACATTATTACATTATTGAATTTTCAAAATGGCGATGCACAATTTGAAAATGAATTATTTTTGAATACTTAGTTTCAAGATCCTAATTTCAGAATTCCTTAATTTTTAAACGAAGTTTCAAATTGTTCATGTAATTTTCAAAGTTTTTGGAATTATCCAATTTAAATTTTTGAAATGTCAGGATAATTTCACTATTAAATCTTTCAAAATTTTATATAAAAAGCCTTAATCCTCAGTTTTAAATTATTCATTTTTAGATTTAAATATTCTAAACTGTTTAGCTGTAATTTCAGCCAGCTTTAAATTTTATAATTTTTGATAAAAATATTTTACATTCTTTGGGTTCAATTCCAGTCTGTTGTAAATGTAATAATTTTAGATTTGAATATTCTTAAACGTTCGACTTAAATTTTACTAAATTTAAAATTTTATAATTTTAGATTTAATTATTTTTAATTTTGTGAATTTAATTTGGAACGTAAAAAATTGTCTGGTTTTAATTAAATTCTTTGATGGCTGAGAATATGAAATTCAAAGAATTGATACTTGAAAATTTTCAGTTTAAGGGAAATGCGATTAAAATATTTTTAATTAAAAACCTGGAGGATAAATTAATTATAACGAAAGATTATAAAAATATTTTTTTCAAATTCCAGCCCTAAAAATTCAAAAATTTTAGAACCAAGCACTTGAAATTTGAATATTTCAATTTTCATAAGTATACTAAGGAAATTTTTTAAATAATTTAAATTGACTTAAAGTTATTGAAATATCAACACGGTTAAGAATAACATAGTTTTAATATAAAAATTCTTGGAAATGAACAATTATTTCAGTTTTAATGCCGTTCGCATTAATTTAATTTTCTATATTCCGCAATATAATTTTCTAATTTTTATCATTTAAAATCACTTTATATTTTAATCATTTTTAAAAATTTTGAATTAGAATAGAGGTTTATGATTAAAAATGGTCTCTTTCTAAACGGTAAAAATAGCGGTGAATTTATTTTTTAATCTTCGAACAATTTGTCTAACCAATTTTCATTTTCAATAATAATTTTTTATGTAATAAAAATATATCATTCTAGAATTTCAGAATAATTTTATTGCTTTTGATTTGTAAGTTCAATTCCTATTTATTCCATTCAAAATTATGTCCTTTCGTCAAAATGTAACCTGATTCAAAATTTTAAATTCAAAATCGCTCAATATATATTTTTGTTAAATATCAAACGCTTTCAATTCAAAATTATGAATGATTAATAAATTATTGCTTCAATAATTATTTAAACCTAATGTTTAAAAATATTGATAAAAATTTGGATTGAGAATATCCGATACCGAGTTAAAAATTTGTAAAATTAAATAAGAGGTACAAGAGAATGCTTCTACCGTCCTAAGATTTTCGAATTACAGAAAAAAAAACTGTTGTGAAACTAACAAAAATGTTAGGAACGACAAAAAAATAGGCCAATAAGGAAGAAGTAAACTGCCATGGCAAGTTGTTTTTTGCTATCCCAGCAGAATTCTCCTGCCTTTTCTTTTCTGCAAGGGGCGTTCTGCACCAATTCAACGATCGATTTTTCAACCCCCCATCACATACCTCTGTAATTCTGAGAAAACTCGGAAATTCTGATAAAACCTTTACTTAATTGCAGCTTTACAATTTGAAATATATCTCTCCAAAAGGATTTTTATTTTAGGAGAACGGCTTTTGTTCTGTGCACTTATCATTTGGCTCAAATAAAAATTTATCGCCAATAAAGTTCAGATTGTAAACGTCGCATTAGAAGACTTTTAAAGTTGAAAAAGACTCCATTCATATCGAAAAATATTGCCAAGGCCTTAATCCTTCTTTATATTTAAAAGCTAAACATTTGGAATTTGTGGGAAGAAAATCCTGACCTTTGTCATTCATATTTAAATTGTTTTATTCATGCATTTTTAAAAACAATTAGTTGTGGAATTGTAAGAATTACATCTTGCATGGATCATGTAAATGTATGTCTAAAGGCTTAGAACAAAAAGTATATAATGAAACAGACAATTAAAATTTTTTGTAAATTTGTAAACATTGTAAAATGTTGTAAAATGTCTAGAGATGCCTAAATATTGTCTTATGATCTTTGGATTCTAAAAATCTGAAAACACTAAAGTAAGTAATTCCAGTGAATTTAAATTGTTTTCATTGATTCCTAACGAATTCCCGGCCGAAAGGAATGTGAAAAATAGAGTATGCTTTTCCAAGTGAAAATCTTCAGGCAAACTATGTTCACCCTAGTTCTAATTTATTTCGGTTAGCTTTTTTCAAAATTATAAAGATATCTAACGTGACGTACGAATAATTAAGAAGGAAATGAACCAGACAAAAGTAAAATAAAAAAGTAATTAAATTTAGCAGCAAATTACTCAACGGCAGGCTTTAAGTATTCAAGTTTCAAGAATTTAAAGAAGCACTTTAAAATTAGCTTCAATTTTTGAATTTTGCATAGTTTTTTCTTTAGAAGCTCAAATTCGAAAATATTTTATGTCAGATTTCTTATTTTTAGGGATTTTTAGAGTTTCCACAATTTCGACCAGTATATCATTAAAGTTTAAGATCTTTTGATGAAATTCTTACCTGGTCAACATCAATTACCACCAGGTAATCGTTGGATTAGCTAGTGTTAAATAATGTTGACCAGTTGGAAGAAGTAAAAATAATGGAAAAAACTGAATGTACAGATGGGTTTTTGTAAATGGATCAATATAACAATCAAACCGAACATCTTTTAATTAAATTCTTACCTGGTCAACATGAGTTAGCACCAGCTAATGATGAAGCATAGTTAGAAGAAGCTACAATAATGGAACAAAGCAACTATACATACGATTTCTTGTAAATGGACAAGTGTGCCAATTAAATCCAACATGTTCTAATTAAATTATTACCTAATCAACATCTATTAGCATCAGTTAATCATGCAGTACGGAAGAAGCTACAATAATGGAACAAAAGTCGAACATCTTCTAATTTGTTTAATAATGGATTTTTAATTTCAGTACATATCCAATGTCAGGGAATAAAAATTCATGCTTTCAAAATTATATGCTGTTACCTTTATGATTCAATTATTGTTAATTTAATTAGAATTTCTCTACTGTTAATTGTGGATGTTTGCAGGATGTTTGTTACAGAATGTGACGAACAATCTAAATTGGTCGCCATCAAAGTTTGGACATTGAAACCAAAACTGGTTTCCCAAGTAATTGTGTCAGTTTGCTTGTCTCCGAAATGTGATAATAATCATCCGAACCGAATATGCTATCAATGCCATTCAAAGTGGACCTGCATGAACAAGACCCATACATTGGTGATGAAAGGCGAATATCAATGTTCGATATGAGAAAGCAAAGGGTGAGAAATATAAATGAGTTCGGTAGTTAATATCGTCGAGAATGGAAGAACAATTCAGAGGAATCGAAGCGAAATGACCTTATGGCCTATTTGCGAGAGAACCCTGCAGTTGCCGGGCCGTTTCATCCAGTTACCACAATTTCATCGAGTCAGAGAGGGATGGATATCCGGTGAATCCTACAGCCTTTGCCCTCACCTTTAACCCTCGATCACAGGATTTGATTTACACTGAGTCGTTCTCGCTCATAGGAGTCAAAAAGCCTGATCGTAAATCTTGCTGGAGACCACCCCTTATCATCAATAGATAAAGCCAATGCGTTTTCCCTCCCACCTCTATCATATGCCATATTTTTTCTTCTTTATACCAACATTGCAGTCTTCTTGTATGCTTCCAAAGTATCTTCTATATTTCTTTATTATCTAGTTTTTATCTACACGGAAAATCGATACCAGCAGATTAGCGGTCATTCATGAAATCATTCATTTACCAGTTTTTAGTGTTTTTAAGAAACATTTTCAATGTTTGCTTCTCACACTTCTCATTGAAGAGTAGGCAGTTGCGTCTGACAAACAAATTATAAATGAAAAAATACTTCCTTTTGCATCATGTTTAAGTATCACTGATATGGACTCTGAACTTCAGGAGTTTCAATAGGGTGCAATAGCGCATACCAATTAAAATAAGCAATTGTCAATGTGACCTACTCTTTCTGAAACACTTTTAAGAAATTCACTGGGTAACAAAAAGTTTGTTAACAATTTTCAATACAAAACGGAAAATCTTCGCTTTTAAAAAATATCCGTAATTAGATTCTGAACTTAAATTACAATGCAAAAACCTAACAACAAAAAATTTTATTTCGATAAAAACTGTGCACATAACATAATCACATTTTTTCTTGTTAATTTTTCTGATCCTAAACATTTGATACTCGCATGATATATCGAAAAAATTGTTTTCAGTTATACCAAATGAAAAGTAAGCAAACAAAACATTATTAATCTATTCGATATGGTTCCTAAATAATTAAACAAATGCTAAATTTTAAAAACATCAGAGATAGAAGAAAAATTGAAATAGGATTATATAGAGGAAACGATCTAGCTGCTTATCCAACATTATTGAATTATTAAACCGTTTAGCTTGGATTAATGCAGTTTTTATTTATTTTTATTCAATTTTTTTTTAATAGATTTATCATATTTTGTTAGCTTACTCTACAAATGTTGTAACAAATATGGTAACCAAAAGCTTCGAGAATTTTTGGCACATAATACTTATATATAATACTAGATAAATGAATGCTCTCTCATCAGTAAATTTGATTCATTATAACAAGAATTTTTACTTTTATGAAAAAAATAATAATCTGACACTTATTTCGAATTTCACTTTTTATACTTATATAATTTACTTTTTAAACACAAAAATTAAAAAAAAAACAATATTCGAATCAGTTTCAGTGATTCAGTGTAAGATCCTGATTAAGGAATACTGCAGATTTCCAACGAAGTTTGAAACTGTTGACAACACTTCAAGTTTAAATTAATTAATTTTGAAAGTTTTTAACTAGAAAAAACATGATATTTAATGCTTTTAATATAATTGAAATAAAGTGATTTATTTACAGAAATCACATTTTTTAGTTAAAAAAATCTAACCTATAACTTTGATCTTCAAAAGCTTACATTTGCAAGTATTTGGTTTTAAATGTCTTATTTTTTGTAGATCTCTGATTTAAAATTTTACAATTTTGTTGTTTTAAACTCAAATATAAACATTTTTAGGACAATTTCAATGTTCAATTTTTTTAAATTTCAAATTTTTTTACTAAAAGCCTAGATGTTTAGTTTTAAGTTTAATAGTTTTTTATTTTATTATTCTGAATGTTGTGGTTCAAATTCTTTGAAATTGTAGGATATTAAATTGTAAAACTTCGAATTGAATGCCTCTTAAACAAATTTAAACAATTAAAAATTAAGAAAACAACCGATTTGTTTTATTTGTAAATATTCCAAGATGTGGAACATTTCAAACTCAGCTTAAAAGAAAAACAACTTCCAGAGCAATTTCAAACATTGGAATTATATATAGCAATTTTTTGTTATTTTCTTTTTTTATTTGTAATTTAATGTCTTAAAATTGTCCCGTTTTTAGTTAAAGATTAAAAAAAATGAATCATTAACCATTTCAAAATGTTTTATTTCAAAAATGTTTAGTTCTGAATTTACAAGTTTAAAGGTGAATTTTTAATTTCTCCCTTTTATAAGTTTTAATTATTCAATTATAATTGAGATTGTTGTTAATTGTTTTAAATTAAAAAATATTTAAATATTGAGAAGATACAATATCAATTCCTTTTCATTATATTTGAAATAATTTTTATTTAATTTTGAGCCAATCCAAAATTCTTTGATTTAGAACGTTTTCAGTGTTAAAAATCGCTTAATATATTATTTTTCATTCAAAATTCTTCCGGTGCAAAATCAATGATCATTAATTTTATTCAAACTTGTTTTGCAAAAATTGAGCTTATAGTTATAAATACTGCAAATTTATTTATTTTGTTCTAGCACTTCACTTAAACTTCACTTAAATCCTGAAATTCAGTTTTACCCACTAATTAAATCAAAAGTATAACTGAATTTGTTGAATATTAAAAATTATTTTCGAGTGAAATTCAAAATTAGGGAAAATTTGAATATTTTATAAATAAGCAATAAAGTCTGGTTAATTTTGCTTTAAAAGCTTTTAGCAATAATATAAAGTTCCTCCGAATTGTTCAGTGAACGCTCAGTACTTGATTGCGATACGAGCTGAATGTAAATATTGAATAACTGTCATGTTCAAGTTGCAAGCATTATTAAATTTTTTCCAATTTTAAAACAAAAATAGATTTATTTTTCAATAATTTTAGTTGTGTTTCAGATGCACTTATTCGTTTTTGAAACTAGCTTTTAATGAAAAAAAGATTTATTAATGCTTCTATATCAATCTATAAATTTCAAAGAAAGTCAATTATGAAGCACATTTTCCTATAATTTTTACCATAATTTTTTCAACGAAATTAAGTATTTTAGGAAACGGCTCAGTCGATGATTTAAAATATTGTCTACATTAGTATAATTTTAACTAATTCGTATTTATAGAGTTTACAAGGAAATATTTCAAATGCAACAATTTCCCAACGAAATGTTAAACATTCAACCACTTTAAATAAACAGGTCGAGAGTGAAACATTGTAAACTAAAAATTTCTTTAGAATTGAGCAGTTTAAACAGAAAATATTTATGTTTGAAAATAACTACCATTTTCAAAAATTTGATGATGATTAATCCATGAATTTAGATGCTTTTAAAATTAAAATTCAACATGGTTTTTAATTATTGGATTTAATTACATTTTTTAAAATTTTAACTTTATCCTAGGATTTTTCAAAAGATTGTTTTATGCTTTTTTTTAATAAGTAAGATATTTTTTTAATGATCAATTTTTCAAAAAAATTTGAATTCTTTTAAAAGTTTGGAAATTAATGATTTTTATAAATTTTTTTAGGAAACTATCAAAGAGTTTTGTGCTTCGGTTAATATTCTTCAAATAGAATAGAATAACCTTTCAAATTAAATATTTCATAATTCTGACTTCAAAAAGTATAAAAATAATTTGCATCCGAGTTTGCATACCATTAAAAAGTAAAAAAAAAAACCTATGTAATATTAGAAAAGTTTCGCCATTTTTTGGTCTACATTTTTATCCTATTTTTAGACTATCCAATCTATAAAAATTTGATGAAAATGTAGAACAGGTGGTAAATATTTTGTTTAAAATTGGTCACTCTATTTTTTCCGTGATTCAAAATTAAGGTTATTTTAGCAAACAGTTTCGAATTTTTTCAAAAATAAACCTCTTTTTTATCACAAAGCATTCAGACGTGCTAAGTATCGTTTCTATTTTAGGAAATGGTTTTTAGGAAATGAAACAAAAAAAATATTTACCTTTCATCTGGCACAACTAGAATGGCTGTAAATCTACATTTTGTAAAACCGCAGTCGCAATCGATATTTATGATTCCCCGCAGGATATGCGAGTTTTGGGTTTTACGCATATCGAGATCCAAGTCAAGACATGTGTAAAAACCAAAAAATTTTACCCTACCTTTATAATTATATTTTTTTATATTTATTAACAATTGTTTGTATAAACCATTTACGTTCCATTTTAGTTGGAATTACTACTAAATATGCTTTGCAATAATTTCATAACAATTAATAATTTATAAATAAGAATTATGTTTGCTAAATTAACACAATGTGTTGATTATCCTAATAATAATTATTTTTATAATAGTTTCATATTTTAAATTATTTGTATCAATTAATTTGTTTTAAACACCAAATTTTGATTTATGTTGATTATGTATGCTTAGAAATAACTTTCATATAGCGAAACATTACATTAAAAATAAAATATTATTTTAAATTTATTTAAAATCAGTTTTAAATTTAAAAATTAAAGAAATATCGATCATTTTTATTTTTGCAACAAACTTTGCTCATTGCAAATAACTTTTGTTAGTTTTGTGAAACTGAGCGAAAAGGTTATGGATTAAAAATTGTATTATTTGAAAGAATATGTTGTATAAATTCGTAATTTTTGTCAAATAAGGACACTTTATTTTTTAAATAATTTTCACATCCTAATGACTATTTTAAGAATATTATATTATTACTAATCAATTTAAATTGGAAAATTAAACTCTTAAGTTCTAAAAGCGCCTGGAGAAATAAATAAGAAAGAGTTGAACGATTTGGTAGAAAATTAAAATGTTAAGTCGAAAGATGAACATAATCTGTTAAATAAATTTTTTATAAAGATTCATTGTTTTAGTTGAAAATTTATTTGTTTCGTCGAAAACGTGACTATTTTGTAGAAACTTAAAATTATTCGGTTTGAAATTCGTCAATTTTTTAAAAGATTTGTCTTATTTGATAAAAATGTCATCTTTTTGTTTAAAAATTCATCATTTTGGTTCTCCAAAAATCTGTTTTAGTCTAGGATTAAACTATTTTGTTTAAAATACACATATTTTTAATTTAAATTATCTGTTTTAATCATTAAATTTTTTTGTAAGAAATGAACTATTCTATTTTTCGTTGAAAATTCAATTTTTTAAATACATTTTTTCCATTGGAAATGTAACTATTCCGGTTTTGGTAGAAAATTGATCTTTTTTAGATTATACTTCATCTTTTTCTTTGGAAATTGATTCATTCTGTTGAAAATGCATCTATTTTAATAAAAAATTTAATTTCGATCTTGAAAATATAACTTTTTGGTTGAATATTTTTGTATTTTGTGTACAATTATTTTTGTTATTATTTTTTTGTGTTATAGAAAATCAAATTTTTTGTTCAAAATGTAATTTATTCTTAAAAATTAAACTGGTTTTCATTTACAATAAAAATAATGTTTAGGTGAAATATTATCTATTACATTTATTGTTGAAACTTTATCTTTTAGATGGAAAATTCAAATACTTTGTTGAAAATTGTTTCTTTTTAAGGGGGAATGGAGTTTTTGAACTAAAAATTTAACATTTTGGTTAAAGATTCCATTCTTTAGTTAAAAATTGTTGACTGGAAAATTCAACAGCTTAATCGAAAATTCAACTGTTTTGTGAAAAATTGGTATCTTTTGTATGAAATTACTTTTTTGTATTATACTATTTTATTGTATTATTATATTATATTATTATACTATATTATATTATTATTCTACTATTTTATTTTGTATATTACTATTGCATTTTGGATGAAAAAATTATCTTCTTTAGTATACGTTTAACTATTTGGCTGAAAATTTAAGTCATTTGTTAAAAAAGTCTTCTTTTTTGTTAGAAAATTAACATTCCTGATTGAAAATCGAACTATTGGTTAAAATTGTATGCAGTTGAAAATTCCTCCTGTTTCATAGAAAATTGATCTTCTTGGTTAAAAATTAATTTTTTACTATTTAGATTAAACTTGAACTTATTTGTAGAAAGCTAGTCTTTTTAGTTTAAAAATTCACAATTAGGTATGAAATTTCTTTTCTTTAGAAAAAAATCTTTCTTGGTTGCAATTTCAACGTTTGTTGAAAATTATTTTTTTTTATTCATTTGATAATTTATCATTTTTGGTAGAAATTATATCTTTTACGGTTAGAAATGCATCTGTTTTATTGAAAATTATTTTTTTTGCGGATTCAACAATTTTATTAAAAATTCGTCTCTTTTGTAAAATTTGACTGTTTTTGATTTGCAATGAAAATCTTTCTCTGGTTAAAAAAACAACTATCGCATTGCCAGCTGAGAATTATTATTATTTTTTTTTAATGAACTACTTTGGCCAAAATTACAAAAAACAGGGGGGGGGGTCTTAATATTCGAGAAAAAAAGTGGCGTAATTTATTTATCATATTGATAAAATTTATTTATTTATA
>JAAAKG020150352.1:0-31563 GCA_010014905.2 Druon quercuslanigerum
TAAAGAAACTCTGTTTTCAACCAAAAATGGAACATTTATATTTCCAGAAATAGAAATAACTTTCCAAGAAAAAATAACTTTTCAAAAATGGAATTTTATATCAGTTTCTTTTCACAAAAAAAACGAATTTTTAACACAATTGTTAAATCCTTAACGAAACGGGTTAAAAAATTAAAAACCTTTTTTGAAAATTTAACTATTTGATAGAAAATAAACATTTTCATTGAAAAATCACATTTTCGGTTTGAAAATTCAACTGTTTTGTGAATTATTTGTCATTTTGGCTTCAAAATGCAATAATTCTGTTGGAAATTGGTCTACTTTATTTGGTTAAAAATTAATTTTTTAAGTGAAAATTTAATTATTCCATTTTTACCAACAACTGAAAAATTTTAACGGAAAATAGAAAAGTCACTTTTTCCACTTTTAAAAATTACTTAAAAAAAAATATTTTAACCAGTTGAATTTAATAAAAAAAAACGAATCTTTCAATCAAATAGTTGAATTTTCAACTAAAGAAACTCTGTTTTCAACCAAAAATGGAACATTTATATTTCCAGAAATAGAAATAACTTTCCAAGAAAAAATAAATTTTCAAAAATGGAATTTTAAATCAGTTTCTTTTCACAAAAAAAAACGAATTTTTAACACAATTGTTAAATCCTTAACGAAACGGGTTAAAAAATTTAAAACACTTTTGAGAATTTTAGCTATTTGATAGAAAATAAGACTTTTTTATTGAAAAATCATATTTTCGGTTTGAAAATTCAACTGCTTTGTAAATAATTTGACTTATTGGCTTCAAAATTCAATAATGTTGTTAAAAATTGGTTTCTTTTGTTTAGTTAAAAAGTTAGTTTTTAAGTGAAAATTTAATTATTCCATTTTTACCAAAAACTAGTTGAATTTTCCACAAAAGAACATAAGTTTTTAACCGAAAATAGAATAGTCAATTTTCCAGTTTAAAAAATTACTTTTCAAGAAAAAAATTTTTTTAGTCAGTTGAATTTAATCAAAACAGACAAATTTTTTAATCAAACAGTTGAATTTTCAACTAAAGAAACTCTGTTTTCAACCAAATATGGAATATTTATATTTCCAGAAATAGAAATAACTTTTCAAGAAAAAGCAATTTTCAAAAATAGAATAATTAAATTTCCAGTTAAAAAAACTACTTAAAAAAATTTTAAAAAAGGAATTTTAAATCAGTTTTTCCATAAAAAAGACGAATTCTTAACACAACTGTTAAATCCTTAACGAAACGGGTTAAAAATTAAAAAACTTGTTTGAAAATTTAACTACTTAATGGAAAAAAAAACTTTTTTTATTGAAAAATCATATTTTCGGTTTGAAAATTCAGCTGTTTTGTAAATAAATTGTTTTTTTTGGCTTCAAAATTCAATAATGTTGTTGAAAATTGGTCTATTATGTTTAGTTAAAAAGTAATTTTTTAAGTGAAAATTTAATTATTCCATTTTTACCTAAAACTAGTTGAATTTTTTATTAAATAAAATAAGTTTTTGAACGAAAATAGAATAGTCAATTTTCCAGTTTAAAAAATACTTTTCAAGAAAAAAAATTTTAGTTAGTTGAATTTAATCAAAAAAGACGAATGTTTTAATCAAACAGTTGAATTTTCAACTAAAGAAACTCTGTTTTCAACCAAAAATGGAATATTTATATTTCCAGAAATGGAAATAACTTTGTAAGAAAATAGCAATTTTCTTCCAGTTAATTTCAACGTAGCAAGACGAATTTTTAATAAAATAATTGAATCCTCAATCGAATAGTTAAATTTTTAACTGAAAAAATAAAAATTTTCAACCAAGAATGGAATATTTAAATATTCCAGTGTTGAATTCAACTAAAAAAGACGAAACTTTAACAAAATAGTTGAACTCTCAACCAAAAATATAATTTTTCAATAAATAATATTAATTTTCTACAAAAACCAACGCAATTATTCAATCACAGTTAAATTAAAAAAAGGTTATTTTTAACCAAATAATTAAATTTTTTACAAAATTGTTGAATTCTTAATCAATACGATGAATTTATAACAAAAGAGTTGAATTTTTATTCTAAAAGATTTTTAAACAAAAGAGTTAAGTTTTTAAGGTAAAAAGACGAAAGGTTTAAAAAAGATTTGACTTTCAACTAAATAATTAAATATTTAACTAAAAAATCTAAATTTTCAACCAAAAATGAAATTGTTAAATATTAAGGTTGAAAAGTTGATGTTAAATAAGCAAACAAAATAATTTTGAAAGAGATAAATTCAACCAAAAAGACGAATTTTACACAAAGTACATTAATTTTCTTATAAATTTTTGAACTTACAGCTTATATAGGATAAATTTTCAACCAAACGAAAATGATTTTTCAAAGAAAAAATTCAAATTTAAACCAACAAGATGAATTTTTAACCAAAATTAATGTTCTAACAAAAAAGACGAATTTTATATTAATAAAATACACGAAATATCAACCAAATTGTTGAATTTTTAAGCCAAAAAGAGTAATTTTGTACCAAAAACGATCAAATTTCAACCCAAATTGGAAAATTCTAAATTGCAGTTTAAAAGTTAATTTTCAAGAAATTAGATAAATTTTCAACTAAAGAGATGAGTTTTTAACATAAAAATAAATTTTTATCAAAATAGTTCCACCTTCAGCCAATTAGAAAAATTATTATTTTTTTAACAAAATAGTTCATTTTGTACAAAACAGTTTAATTCTCGATCAAAACAGATTAGTTTTGATCAAAAACTTAGATTTTTGAATCAAAAAGTACAGTTGCCTTTTTATAAAAAAAGAATCAATTTTACAACAAAAAATTTAATTTCTAACCGAGTAGTTTAATGTGCTACTAAATTGCTAAATTGCTATGCTAAAAAGACGAATTTTCTAAAAACAGTTAAGTCCTGAACAAATAAAGATAACTTATCAACCAAAAATGAAAAGGCTATATTTTAAGTTTAAAACATCCATTTTCAACTAAAGATATGAATTTTAAATAAATTGAATTTTTCACTAAGTTGTTAAACTTTCAAACAATTAGTTTAATCTTTAACCAAAAAGATGATTTTTTAACAAAAAAGTTAACGTTCTACCAAAATAGTTGAATCCTCAACAAAAACACATTGGTTTTCAACAAAACGGTTCAAATGTTAATGAAAAAAATGAATTTTTAACTAAAATATTATATTTTCAACCCAATAATTAATTTTTAATCGAATAGTTGAATTTTCAACCAAAAAGATTAATTTTCTACAAAAAATATTAATTTTGAACTGAAATAGATAAACTTTCAACAAAAAATGAAATTGTTAATTTTTCAGTAAAAAAATTACTTAAAAAAATAGTTACTAAAGTAGTTTCAATCTTGAACCAAACAGTTAAATTTCAACCAAAAACAGATGAATTCTCAACAAGAATGGAACAGTTGGTATTTCAACAAAGAAACATTTTAATTTTCTACCAAGATAGTTAAATTATCAACACAAAAGGACGAATCTTTATCAAAAAAGTTGACTCCTCAACTAAAACATATTAATTTTCAAGTAAACAGTTGCATTTTCTTATAAAGAATTAATTATTAAACAAGAAGATTAATTTTACACACAAAAAAAAGTTTTCTACAAAATAGTTAAGTTTTCAACTAAATAGTAGAATTTTTAACTAAAAGAAATGAATTTAGAACTATAAATATAATAGTAGACTTCTCAATCAAAAAAATGAACTTGCAATAAAAAATATTTGGATTTTCCTAATGTGTTCTATTAATTCAGTTTGCATTTAAGCGAAAAAAGCGAAAAAAATAAGAATGTGCAATTTTTACATCAAAATAATTCCAAAATAAGTTGGGGTCAAGTATGAGAATATTTTTCTCAATTTTATAAATAATTTTTACCAAAATCTCCTTAATTTTTAGGAGATAACTAGTGAACATCATAAAGGTGTTCTGGGTAATACAAAGAAAAAATTGATGAAACTGTGAGTCAGTGTGATAAAAATTCTTTCTTATAAGATAGTTGATAATCTGAGGTAACAGGTTATTAAACCATAATGTATGAGGAATTCGACATTCCGCCCACACACCTCGTCATACATAAACTGTAGAGTGAGAGCAGATTTTCCAACTCCTCCACTTCCAACCATGATGACCTTGTGCAACGCCTGAGTAGCTCCTGGTTTTTTTGACATGTTTGCTTGTGCCTATTAAAAAAAAATCATTATTATTGACAAGAAAATAGAAAAAAATAAACAAAACATAAATCAGGCCTGGGATATATTTGACAAATTCAAACATTTTTCCTTGTGCTTATTAAAAAAAATAATTATTATTGACAAGACAGTACAAAAAAAGTCAAAATATAAATCAGGCCTGGGACACATTTGACAAATTCAAAATAGTGTCAATATTTCGAATTTTTTTAAATAATTGACTCAGAATTCAATCAGGAATTCTCAGGATTCAATTAATATATTTAATTTAGATAGAATTGAATATTCTTAAATAATTTAGTACCGTCGATTAATTAAATAATTGAATAACACTAAAGAAATAATGATTAATCATTTCTAGAATTTGTTTTAAAAGTCCAGGAATTTGGATAATAATTTAAACAAATTTGTATTTTATCTTCTCATAATTAAAAATGCAGTGCATATTTATGTAAAATTATCGAAGGTTCTACATTAAAATTCAATGTTAAACGCTTTAAATTAGTGATATTTGAAGATAAAGTATTGTATTTTCAACGAGACAGATGAATTTTTAATCAAATAATTGAATTTTAAACTAAAAATAAATTAATTTGTTTACCGAAAAATACGATTTTTCAACAAAATACATGAACTCTCAATCAAATAATTGAATTTCAAAATAAAAAGATTAATTTTCAACCATAAATTAAATAGTTACATATCAGTTAAAAAATAAATTAATAAATAATTAATAAATGATGAACCTCTAACTGAAATAGTAGATTTTTTAACTAAAAAGGTGAATTTGCACACAAAAAGATGAATTTTCAACCAACAATATAACAGTTAAATCTGCAAAATAAATTAATTTTAAAACAAATTGATGAATTTTAAACTAAAATCATGAATATTTAAATAGAATACTTAGATATTTAATCAAAAAGATTATTTTCTATCGAAAAATACGACTTTTCAACAAAATGCAAGAATTTTCAAACAAACAGTTGATTTTTCAAGTAAAAAAGACAAATTTTTAACCAAATAGTTGACTTTTGAACTAAAGAAGATCAATTTTCAACCAAACTTATGAATTTTCAACTAAAATTATGGTTTTTTAATTAAAATAATTTAATTCTCAACCAAGAAGATTATTTTCTACAAAAAATACGAATTTTTACTAAAGAAATTAAATTTTTTAACAAAAAATAGAATAGTTAGAAAAATTAATGTTCAACCAAATAGACGAATTTTCAATTAAGATGGATTGGATTGGAATACTTTGTTCCATTTTTATTTCAAAAAAGTAATTTTTTACAACAAACAATAACTAATTTTAAAAAATAGTTACATTTTCAAAGAAAGTGATGAATTTTCAACTTAAATAATTAATCTTCAGCTGGAATAGTTAAATTTTCAAACGAAAAATTCATTTTTAACTAAAAAGATTAATTTCTACAAAACAGACTAATTTTCAACTAAAAAGGATTATTTTTCAACCAGAAATTGAATACTTAAATTATTGGTTTAAAAAATTAATGTTTAACCAAAAAGATGCATTTTTTAATAAAAGAATGGAATATTCATCTGGAGTAGTTACATTTTCAGTTTAAAAAATTAATTAATAAAAGATAAAGTTTCAAATAAAATTATCAAACTTTCAGGAAAAAAACATTAATTTTTAGTTAAACAAAAACGAATTTTCGACAAAATAGTTTATTTTTCCAATTAAACTGGTGAATTTTCAATCACATAAATTAATTTTTAATTAATTTTCAATCAATAATTAATCAATAATTTTTCAATGCTAAATATTCAACTGGTAAACTTAAATTTTCAACCAAAAAGATGAATTTTCTACCAAAAAAGACTTTTTCGACAAAATATCTGAATTTTGATTTAAAAAATATCATTTTTCAATTAAAAATGAAATAGTTAAATTTTTATTTAAAAAAGTTAATTTTTCACAACAAAAAAAAAGAAATTTTCAAGCACAGTGATGAATGTTCAACTAAAATCATTAATATTTAAATAGAATACTTAAATATTCAATCGAGAAGATTATTTTCTATCGAAAAAGACGATTTTCCAACAAAATGCAAGAATAGTTGACTTTTGAACTAAAAAAATATATTTTTCAACCAAACTTATGAATTTTTAAGTAAAATGATGAATCTTGGTCTGGAATACTTGAATTTAAAAAAAAAAAGTAGATTTTCAACCAGAAAGATTATTTTCTACAAAAAAAAAACTAATTTTTACTAAAGAAGTTAAATTTTTTAACAAAAAATATCATATTTAAGAAATTAATGTTTAACCAAATAGAATTAATTTTCAATTAAGATGATGGAAGTAAAGAATATTTAATTGAAATAGTTTGTTACATTTTTATTTAAAAAAAAAATTCTTTGCAACCAAAAATAACTAATTAAAAAGATAGTTACATTTTCAAAGAAAGTGATGAATTTTCAACTTAAATAATTAATCTTCAGCTGGAATAGTTAAATTTTCAACCAAAAAGATGAATTTTAAACTAAAATTACGATTTTTGAATTAGAATAATTTATTTTCAACCGAAAAAATTCATTTTTAACCAAGATGATTAATTTCTACAAAAAAGACTAATTTTCAACTAAAACGGATTATTTTTCAACCAGAAATTGAATACTTAAATTATTCGTTTAAAAAATTAATGTTCAACCAAAAAGATGCATTTTTAAATAAAATAATGGAATATTCATCTGGAATAGTTACATTTTCAGTTAAAAAAATTAATTTATAATAGATAAAGTTTCAACTAAAATTGTCAAACGTTCAAGAAAAAACATTTATTTTTAGCTAAAGAAAGAACGAATTTTCGACCAAATAGTTCATTTTTGCAATTAAAATCATGGATTTTCAATCATTAAAATTAATTTTTAACTAATTTTCAATCAGGTAGTTAAATTTTTAAATCAAAAAAGATGAATTCTGTAAAAAAAATGTAATAGTTGATATTTCAACCAAGAAAAATTTCAATTTTTAATAAAAAACAGTTGAATTCAACAAAAAGACGACTTTTTAAAATTTGTTAAATTTTCAACTAAGAAAGATTTTTCAGTCAAGAGAGAGAAAACATCGCGAACAAACTGTTGATTTTTTAAGCAAAAAAAAAAAGTATTTTCAAACAAAAAGTTAAATTTCGTACCAAAAAGATCGAATTTTTAACAAAATAATTTTACAAATTTAGAACAAGTTTAGAAAAAACTCACTGACATCTGATAAAGTCATTTGAAATCTTTAATATTTGCTCAATTTCAAAGATAAACTATATTCTTTAAAATCTTTTTAAATGCTTAAAATCCCGCACAACATCTTGAAATCCACAATAAACTTTAAAATTCATTTAAAAAGCTTTAAATCTTTGAAATCCTCATTAAATTCCATGAAATCTCCCGTAAACTTTTTTGAAGTCCTAAAATATTTTGAAATTTCCTCTAATTTATTGTATTTTTCTGTTAAAATGGTTGCAGTTTCTCGCGTATTTATTTGTAAAAGCATTTTCACCAGAAATTAGATTTTCTTTTATCTTTTTAAGAATTTAGCACTCTTTTTTCTTTTTCTTGACAAGACTTGTTTCAATTTAAAATGTGGAACAAATTCACATTCAGTAATAAAGAAAAAAAATATATACAGAAAATAAGTTTCTAGAAAACATTTTTGAGGTGATATTCGATCAGAAAATTATTTAAAAAATTACTAAACATTTTACAGACTTTTCGAGAAGAGAATTTCCCACAAGATTTTGCGATCACGATGCAGATTCATTAGAGAGATGTGAAAATTATCTGCGAAATGCTCTCTTAGTTCCATTAGTGTTGATAAAGACAGGATATGGAAATTATCTTGTCGGCGTGAGAAATCTTTCGTAAAGGGTCAAGTCTACGTAATTATAGCGAACCAGCTGAATAACTCTGGTCTCCAGAGCAAATATAAAATCCACCTTATGCAATGGATTCAATTATTTTTCTTTTACCTTTTCTATTAAAACAGTAACATTAATGTATCAGCTAAAATGTAGGAGAACATTTGCATCAAAAATCCATGAAGATATCGACTTTTCAAGTTTAAATTCCACATTCTTAGAGGCACAACCAAATCTATTTCCAGCTTTTTTTTCTTTCTTTTGAATAGTGATTTTTTTTAAATGCAATTTTGACTAATGAGATTAATTTTATTATTTATATTATATCTAAAGACAAAAAGGTAATTAATGCAAACAGTTGCATTTTAATCCGAAAATATGAATTATCAACGAAAAAGTTTATGATACCAGTTTAAATTTCAACCAAATTGCTATTTTTTTAACCAAAAAAGTGGAAGTTTCTACTAAAAAAAGATTTTCAGTCAAAAAATAACAAAAATTGTAACCAAACTGTTGCATTTTTTTTAAATAGACGAATTTTCTACATAGCAGTTGACTTTTCAAAGTTCAATTTGACCCAAACTGTTACATTTTTTACAAAAATATTAAAAAGATTAAATTTCTGGCAAAAGAGATGAATTTTCAACAATAGAGTTAAATTTTCTACCAAGAAAGATTTTTAAGTGAAGAAAAGAAGAAAATTGCAACGACATTTTTAATTGTCAAGCCAAAAAGACCATTTTTCTATAAAACAGTCGAATTTTCACCAAAAAAGTTAATTTTAATTGAAAACAAAAAAGGGGTGACATTTTACAAAAAAAGCAGAATTTCAACGAAATAGTTAAGTCCTTCATCAAATCAAATTATTCTTGCACCAGACAGTTGCATTTTTAACCAAGGATGATTTTTTAGTCAAGAACAAACAAAAATTAAAACTAAACTATTGTATTTTTCAAACCGAAAAGATGAATTTTCTACCAAACAGATGAATTTTAAACAAAAAGTTAATTTACACCCAATTAGTCTATTTTTCACGAAAATAGATGACTTTTCAACCCATAGAGACGAATTTTTAACAAGACAATCGAATGCTTAGTCAAAAGAAATTAATGTTCAAACAAATACTTAAATTTATAATAAAATAATTATTAAATTTCTACTAAAGGAGATCAATTTTCAAATCAAGGACTAAATTTCAACAATATAGTAGAAGTTTCTAACAAAAAAGATTTTTTAGCCTAGGAAAGAAAAAAATTGAAACGAAATTGATGAATTTCTGCAAAACCATTAAATTTTCAAATCAAAAGGATGAATTTCCAACAAAATAGTTGAATGAATAACCAAAATTGATTGATTTTCAAAAAATAGTTGCATTCTTAACTAAAAAAGATTCAACTTCAACCAAAAGAGACGAATTTTCTAAAATAAAGTTTAATTTTCTACCAAGAAAGATTTTTTAGTCAAGAAAATAAAAAAATTGCAAAGATATTGATGAATTTCTGCAGAACCGTTGAATTTTCAACCCAAAAGAGCGAATTTTCAACAAAATAGTTGAATGACTAACAAAAACTGATTAATTTTCAAATAATATTTGCATTCTTAACTAAAAAAGATTCAACTTCAACCAAAAGAGACGAATTTTCTAAAATAAAGTTTAATTTAGTACCAAGCAAGATTTTTTAGTCAAGAAAAAAAAAATTGCAAAGAAATTGTTGAATTTTCAACCAAATAGTTGCATTTTCCACAAAACAGTTACACTTTTACTCAAATAGTTAAATGTTTTTACAAGAGGTTTTTATTTTTTGCTAAGAAATTTGAGTTTTTAAACAAAAAAACACAACTGAGCAATAAACCGCAAAATAAGTGAGTTTTGAAGAAAATATTTAACATATTTACTAAAAAATATCAATTTAAAAAAAATGAAATAGTTGAACTTTTAGTTGAAAAAATTAATTTTTAACAAGAAATAACGAATTTTCAAGAAAATAGTTTAGTTTTCAATATAACTGATAAATTTTCCACTAAAATTATGAATCCTAAACTAGAATTCTTGGATTTTAAACCAGAAAGATTAGTTTTTAACTATAAAAATGAATCTTCAACTGAAATAGTTGAATTTCCAAACAACAACAAATTAATTTTTACGAAAAAGATGAATTTTCAACCCAAGAGATAAACTTTTATTTGAATCAATGGAATATTTAATTGGAATAATATTTACGTTAGCAAAAAAAATTCCTTTCCACCCAAAGAAGAAAGAAGTTTTTAATTAAGTAGCTCATATTTCAACCATAGAAATGAATTTTTTAGAATACTTTTTGCCGAAAAGGAAAATTTTTTAACAAAAAGATTAACTTGCAAAGAAAAGGTTATTTTTAACAAAAAACGTCGATTTTCAATGAAATGGTTGAATTTTCAATTTAAAAAGACCAATAATTTAATTTATAAATAAAAAAAAAATTTCAACCAAATAGTTCAATTTTCAGTTTAACATATAAAAAATTTTCAACCAAAAATCGAATGGTTACATTTTCTTCTAAAAATCTGGAATAGTTTTTAACAAAAAGTTTAACTTGCAAAGAAAAAGATAATTTCCTACCAAAAAAATCGATTTTTAACAAAATACGTGATTTTTCAGGAAAATTGTTGAATTATTAACCAAAGAAGATAAATTTTCATTCAAATGGTTGAATTTTTACCCATTTTGAACCAGAAATTATCAATTTTTAACCAAAAATAGACATTCAAATTTGTCTTTGAAGGTTTTAATTTTCAACCACACTGATGAATTTTCAACTAAAATTATGGATCTTCAACTAGAATAGTTTAATGTGATGCCAAGAAGATGAATTTTTACCGATAAAGATTAATTTTCTACAAAAGAAGACGAATTTTTCACAAAGTATGTAAATTTTTAAACAAATATTTTAATTTCTCAAACAAAAGTATCAATTTTTAACCAGACATTTGAATTTTCATCCAAAAAGATACATTTTTTCAAATTTTCTACTAGAATAGTTGAACCTTTAGTTTAAAAAAATTGATTTTCAACAAAGTACATTACATTTTCAAGCATAGATGAATTTTCGAAAATATTCTGTGACTTTAACCAAAAAAATAATAATAACATTTAACAAAAGAGTTTACTATTTAACCAAATAGTTGAATCTTTAACCATAAAAATGGAATTTTTGTCCAAAAATATTAATTTTCAACCAAGGGGATTAATTTCTACCAAAAAGGACGAATTTTTAACTAAAAAAGATAAATCTTTAGTAAACGAAAATTAATATTCATCGAAAGAGATGCATTTTCAACTAAAATAATGAAATATTCAACTGGAATAATAGATACACTTTCAATTAAAAAAAAATAATTTTCAACCAAAAAACATCCAAAGAAATATCAAGTTTTCAAATAAAAAAAAATCCAAAGAAATATTAAGTTTTTAATCAAAAAGCTCAGTTTTCAAACAAAGAATTTAACAATTTAACAAATAAAATTTGAATTGAAATGATAATTGTTGAACCAAAAAAAAATTAATTTTAAACAAAAGAGTTTAATTTTACATCAAATAATTTTATCTTCAATCTAAAAGATGAATTTTCATCAAGAAAGTCAACATTTTTTGCAAAATAAATCGAATTTTGAATAAAATACGTGAATTTTTCACAAAATGCTTGGATTTTCAATTAAAAAATACAAATTCTCATTCAAATGTTTGAATGCAACTGGAACAGTTCCAGTTTTTGACGAAAAGCTGATTTTTCAACCATAAATATTAATTTTCAACAAAAAAGACGAATTTTCCAGAAAGTACATAAATGCTCAAACAAATAGTTTATTTTACATGCAAAACATCAACTTTCAACAAAATGGCTTTAATTTTAAATTAAAATGAATCTTCAGGCAAAAAAATTATTTTTTTAATTAGAGTTTAATTTTTAACCAAGTAGCTGAATTCTTAACTAAAAAAACATTAATTCGCAACGAACAATGTAAACAAATTTCCATCATAATTCAAAAATAAGTCATCTTTGAAATACTACTTCTACTCTACAAACTACTTGCAAAGATTTATTTTTTTGATAATTTGGAAAAGAAAACATTTAAATTTTGGAGAATTCTGACTTGAAACAGGGACTTATTAAAATACCTTTCTACTAAATCCCAGTTTTAATTCTTTTAAAAAAGTACCCGTTCCATGACAATTCCCTGTTGCAAGTGAAATTATATTTCTTTACAGAAACTCCCCGTCCTAAAATAAAAAAGATAATTATTTTCTATAATTCCCTGTTCCAAGTCAGCGAATAAAATAATCATTTTTTTTCTTCAAAAACGGGCTTGACACTCTTAATTATATATTTTTTAAATCCCGCAAAAAATCTGAGTGATATATTTCACTAAAAATAAAGCAAAATAAAATAACAAAAAGAAATAAAATTAGTAAAAAGGGGATCGAGTAAATATTTGCCACCAAAAGAATCCATTTGTAGGGAAGCCATATAATCCACACAAAAAACAAAGCATTTTTATGAGCCCTAGTAATTAGACACGGAATTGGAGTTAATCAGAAACATGATTCACCCGGGACTGTTATCTACTCGGCCTTGATAATTGAGTTCCTTCTTATACATTTTTGAACTTAAGAAAGTTAGATTAGTAGTTTTGAAGCAGTTCAATTTGGTAAATGAAATTAACATTCGATCCGAAACAAAACCAGTGAAAGGAGTTACATAAAACAAAATTCGACAAATGTTAATCTACAATCGCAAAGAATATCAATTAAAAAAAAGAAGTAAATATTTAGAACCTCATATTCTACCTACCAAAAATAAAATCCAAAACTTTCTCAAATCCCTCAAGGAAAATCGACACCAAAAAAGAAAAAAACACTCCGAAACGTCACTTTTGACACCTGTCACTTCTCAATTTCAGACAAATTAAATCCCTCGAAAAAAATTAAAAAAACTTTTGATTCTTGAAAATGTTGCTGAAAAGTTGAAACGCGCTTGTTAATTGAAATTAATGAAACTGAATTGATCAGAGGTAGAACGTTTGGGAAAAAATCGAGTTCTACAAAATTTGAGGTTAGGATAGTGATAGCCTGAATAGGGTAGTGATAACAATGAAAATGATAATTAATTTCGAAGATTAAGGGCGTATACGAGTCATGAATAACGAAAAAGGCGGTGCCGCGCTGTCGGGTGATATCTTTCGATGTGTGTTAACCATTATTGATTCTCATTTCTCCGTGGCTTAGAACTACGGTCACAATTTTGGAATCCCCCTGCTGAAAGAATCTCAAATTTCACAATGAAAAACTCACTCTTTCGTGCAAATACCTTTCAGAATCGGATCACAATAAAAACTTTGGGCACTCTATTCACTACTCGCCACTTGTGAGTTTGCCCTGGTTCGTCACACTGCCATCGACGTTAGTGGCGTTCCGTAAATTCCGGTACTACAAAAAAATGTACACACGGACACAATTATACACTGCTGTACCCTATTATAATATCTTTGACACTATTCACTTTCTCGCACAATTTGTCTCGCTTTGCCGATAAAAAATCAAATAGACCCCGCCTTTAATACTCCTTTATTTTTTTCCAGTGTTCAATTTGTTTAATATATTTTTATTTTCACTGCGTCCACTTTTATGTGTGCATAGTATGTGTATTTGCCTTTGCGCGTGAAAATGTTTGAGCGTTTTGAGACTTTTGAGGGGTATTTTTGAGGTTATGTTGTCACTCTCCAGAGCCCATTTCAGCTTGGGTAGGAGAAATCCAAGATGTCTGCACGTTGAGGGTCAAGCAGCAGTACTAGAGGGGAGTTCTAGCCAAAGTTCTGCGAAAATTCAAATTCCTTGGTTGAATTAAACTTTTTTTTATTAAAAATGTTAAAAGTTGAAATATGTTGTTGAGCATTTATTTAATCGGCGGACGATTTAACTATTACATTTTTCGATTAAAAAATAATTATTTTAACAGAAAAATTAACTATTTTACTTTTGGTTAAAAAATGGTCTTTTTTATTTGGAAAATTAACTAATTTGTTGAAAATTTATCTTTTTTAGTTGATTTTTACAGTCTTTGAATTTAAAATCGTTTTTGGTTGAAATTTATTCTAATCTATGTTTTTTTCTTTGAGAAGTTATCTTTTTGATTAAAAATTAATCTTGTTTTTTAAAACTTAATCTTTTTGTTTAAAAAATCGTTTCTTTTCATGAAAATTCAACTATTTTTTAAAATTAGTTTTCCTTTGACTTCCAAGTTTGGTTTAAAATTCATGTATTTTGTTGAAATTTGTCTTTCTAGTAAAAAATTAATCTTATTTTGAAAATTCATTTTTTTGTTGTTGAAAATTTAACTGTTTTGTTAAAAATTGGTATTTTTTGTTAACAACTTAACCTTTTAATATAAAATTCAATTATGCGGTTAAAAATTCATATTTTTTGGTAAAAAATTATGCTTTTAGTTTGATAGTTAATCTATTTCTTTGAAAAATGCATTAATTTAATTAAAAATTGAACTATTTTTTAATGTTAATTTTCGTTTGTTAGTTTGAAAAATGTATTATTTTAGTTGAAAATTCGTCTTTTTGGTAGAAAATGATTTGTTTGAACTGTGTTTTTCAAAAGCAGTTCAAATGCCTAATAAACCCGTTACAAAAAAAAGGAGAGAATTTGATTATGTAATTGAATAGCCTTTAAAAATAAATAATATCCAAATACACTTATGGTGAAAAATAATTTTTTTCCAAGTTATTAAAAAAATAAAGTTTCGTGTCATGCATTTGGTATTAATGTTGGGCCCTCATCGGGCAGACATCTTGAATTTCCCCCACCTAACCTTGAGTGCTAAAGGGAAAAAATAGACATTAAAATAAAAGTAATGATAATTAATTACGAAGATATAACAAAAATAAAGTTTTTTCCCACGCATTTGGTTAATTATTTTTCCCTCAACCAGTGCAAGTACTCTCAATTTTGAGACATTTTCGTAATGCGCATGCGTCGCGTAAACACCTGGTTTGGTTATCGTTGACGAGCTTTTTTAAAATGATTAAAGGAGCAAGAAAATTACTTTCATTCAATTATTATTTATTGTGAATAATGATAAACAAAAGTAAAATTAATCATTTTAAATAAACGGGCCAAAGGTAACCAATCCAGTTGTTGACACTACGCATGCGCAGTGCAAAAAGATTCCAAAGTGGCGTTAAACACTCAATGAAGTGAAGTTAGCACTAATTTCCATTTAGGTACTTTCAAAGGATCAAAGTACCTAATTGGAAATTTTCACTTTGAAAGTTTCAAAAATCAAAACTTATGTTGCTAAAATTTCATAAGTTTCTTCTACTTTAAATTTGCATTTGAAACTTTCGCTCGAAAGTTTCAGAAAGTATAATTATCTGAAACGAGACATTCAGAGACATTGCTCAATTCACTTGCTGTCAAAATGGTCAAAATGTTTTGAGGCGGGAATTGAGGTTATGTTATGTTCGAGTATCAAAACACAAAGCAGCCGCAACGCAATTATTCAAAAAGACGCACGAATTGTCATTATTTAGACAGACTTTCATCCAAAAAGTGTGTATTTTGTAAATTCGCAAAATGTGGGCCAAGGAACGATTTTTAAAACAGATGTTTTTAATGTTTTCTTGAGAGTAAATAGTGCCAGTTTTGTTTTCTAATTATTTGCCAATATAAGAACAATAGATGGTGTTTCGAGTGAGAAATAAAAAATGAGTAGCATTAAGTTGGAAGTGCAGTGGTCCCCAATCCATTCGAACAAATTCATCACCTGGGGAACCGAGATATTTTTGTACGAAATCTCGCAGATTAAAGAAACTGTCAGACCCTCGTGTATTAAGGTATCGGATTCGACGACTGCTTATTTGCTTGCGACGAATACAAGTCATCATTATGTCAAGTGTATTGATATTTATCCTCAAGCGGAACCGGATATTTTACTTGCTGTCGGTCAGGCGAATGGGAAAGTGGTTTTGACAACTTTTGGGCCTACTGCTTTTGATTCTTTGGGCCTCACAGGAAAGGAACTTGGTATGAATTTTTTTGTTTTTCGTTTTTTACGAGAATACAGTTTAGTAATTTGAAAATTTGTAGTTTCAAATGTATTGAAAATGTGGATTAAACTCTGGTTGAAAATTCGTTTTTTTTTGTTGTATTTGTTTTTAATTTAAAATAAAAGTATTTTTGGTTTGAAAATTCAACTATTTGCTGAATAGAAGAAATTATTTTTTAACAAAAAATGTATGACAATGTATTATATTAATCGATATTCAAACAACAAAAAAGATTTTAATTAAAAGAAAAAACAGTTGAAGTCAAGAAAATTCTTTTTTTTTTTAGAGAATGGAACTTCTATCAAAATTGTTTTTTTTACCGCAAAGACGAATTTTCAAACAAAAATATGAATTTTTTAAACAGTGCGACCAAAAAAAATTAATTCTCAGCGAAAAATTAAATCATTGATATTTCAACAAGGAAGATTTAAATTTTAAATAAAAAAAAGTATAATTTAACAAAAAAGACGAATTTTTCACAAACTAGTTGTAACCTTATCGTTCCAAAAGTTTAATTTTCAGTTAAAAATTTAATTTCCGTTCGAAAAAACGAACTTAAAAAAAAGTTGTTAAATTTTCAAAAAAAACTAGATGAATCTTTAACCGAAAAAATACATATTTAATAAAGTAGTTCAAAATTTTCAATCAGGTATTAATTTTCATATAAAAAAGATAAATTATCACCCAAAAATGTTAACCAAACCGTTGAATTTGCAACTAAAAAAGATAAATTTTAAACAAAAAATTAAATAGTTTCAGTTAAGCAAATGATTTTTGATAACAAGAAAACAAATTTTCGATCAAACTGTTCTTTTAATCAAGTAGTTTAGTTTATAACGAAATGTGATGAATTTTCAGGAAAATAAATTAATTTTTAACCAAATAGTTGTATTTTCCATTAAGAGAGATTTTTCAATGAAGAAAGAAAAAAAATCAACCAAAGTGTAGAATTTTCTAGTTGAAAATACTAATGTTTTAGAAAAACGTTGAGTTTTTAACCTGGAAATATTAAATTTCTAACACAGCAGTTAAATTTTCAACAAAAAAATTTAATTTGGAAAATATGAAATATGATTTGGTTAAAAATGCAACCGTTTGCTTGAAAACCAAGCTGTTTTGATTAGGAATTGAACTATTTGGTGCAAATTTGTTATTTCTTAATTAAAATTAACTGTTTTTAATTGAAAATAAAAATATTTTTCAGTGAAAATTCATGTATTTTGTTGAAAACTCGTCGTTTTTGGTAAAAAAATTAATCTAATTGGTTAAAAACTATTTTCTCGGTTTAAAATTTCCTGTATTTGGTTAAAAATTCCACTTTTTGCCATTATTTCATTTAAAATTAATGTATTTTGTTGAGAATGCGTAGTTCTAGCGATGAAAATTCCTTTATTTGGTTAAAAATAGAACCATTTTGTTGAAACTAAGATGTTTTGATTAAGGATTTAACTATTTTATGAAAATTGGTTCTTTTTTAGTTAAATTTAACTGGTTTTCATTTAAAAAAAAGATATTTCTTGCTTGTGCATTCCACTATTTGATTAAAAATTCCAATATTTGGTTGAAAATGTCTGCAGTTTGTTGAAAATTTATTGTTTTCTTGTGAAAAATTATTCTTTTTGGTTGTCAATTATCTTTTTGGTTGAAAAATTCCTCTTTTTTTAAATGCAACTTTTCTGGGAGAATAAAAATATATTTTGCGTTAGAATTCAACTCTCTTGATAAAAATTCATATTTTTTGGTTTCAAATTTAACTGCTTGATTGAAATTTCATCTATTTAATTTAAAAATATTACTATTGTGTTAAAAATTTAATTTTTTCGTAAAAAT
Organism: Druon quercuslanigerum; assembly: GCA_010014905.2. NCBI lineage: Eukaryota > Metazoa > Arthropoda > Insecta > Hymenoptera > Cynipidae > Druon > Druon quercuslanigerum. The sequence goes on from JAAAKG020150352.1 coordinate 18,032, forward strand.
TAATATGTTGTTGAAAATTGGCCTTATTTAGTTGCAAATTTTACTATCAGGTTTAAATTCATATGGTTTGTTGAAATTTTGCCTAAAAAATCGAATTTTTTGATAAAAAATCCTCTTTTTGGGTTCAAAAATTCATTTTTTTGTTTAAATTTAATCTTTTTTGGTTAAAAAACAACTATTTGGTAGCAAATTCATATTTTCAGGTAAAAAATTAGATTATTTTGTACAAAAATTATCAAGCTTTTTAGCCAGGTTGAAAATTCAACTATTTTGCACAAAATTCTTGTTTTAAGCTAAAAAGATAAATAACTTGGTTGACATTTTTTCTTTTCAGACTGAAAAATTTTTTTTGGTTGAAAACTTCTGCCTTCTGGTTTGAAAATTCACCTTTTTTGGGAGAAATTTGATCTTTTTGTATAAAAAATCAACTATTTGGTAGCAGATTCATATTTTCCGGTTAAAAATTTAACTGTTTTGTTAAAAAATGGATAAGCTTTTTATCTAGGTTGAAAAACCAATTATTGTGGTAGAAAATTTATATTTTTGGATTAAAAAATCGATTTTTTTTTTACAAAAATCTTTTTTTAAACTAGAAATATTAAGAATTAAATTTTTTTTCGTTCACTAAAAAATCTATCTTTGTTGGAAACTTCAACTCTTTTGTTTACAAATCGTCTTTTTTGTTGAAACTTCATATTGTTTGATAGAAATTTTCATATTCTTTGGTTGAAAATGCAAATATTTGGTTAAAAATATAATTATTTTGTTGAAAAATCCATTTTTTAAATCAAATTTGTCTTTTTACCTTATCAATTCAAAAATTTAATTGAAATTACTTTAAATTTATTAAAAAATAAAAATAGATAATTAATTAACTTTTATTTTAAAAAAAAGTCGAAAATTCGTTTTCTTTTTGTTAAAAATCATTTTTGCAAGTGAAACTATTCAATTATTGGTGGCAAATTTATCTTGTTTAGTTGGAAATTCAACTATTTGGTTAAAACTTTTTGATCAAAATTCATATTTTTTTAGATGAAAATTAATACCTGATTAAAAGTTGAACAATTTTGTTAAAAATTTATTTTTTTCGGTCAAAAATTCATCTCCTTGTTTGAAAAGTCAACAACTTTTTCTTTAAATTCGTTTTTTTAAATTGAAGATTAAACTTTTCCAATTTTTGTTGAAAATTGGTATTTTTTATTGGAAAAATCGTGTATTTTGCTGAAAATTTGTCTTTTTTTCGTCGGAAATTATCATTCTTGGTTGAGAATTCATTTCTTTTAGTTGATGATTGAACTATTTGAAATTCAACTTTTTTTATTTAAAATTGAAATTTTTTTCTTACAATATCAAATATTACATTTTTCGCTGAGAAAAAATATTTTTAGTAGAAAATTTAACTACTTGATTGAAAGATGAACTATTTTTTTGAAAAATTCAACATTTTGGATGAAATTTTTTTCTTTATTCACTTAAAAATCATTTTTTGTTTGAAAATTTATCTATTTGGTTTAAAAAACAACAATTTTAGTAGAAGTTCCATTGATTTAAAAAAAATTAATTTGTTTTCGTTGAGAATTTAACTATTTTCTTGAAAATTGTTTTTTTTTTTTTGAACAACCTTTTTTTAAAACCCATCTTTTTCGGATGAAAATTTATTTTTTCAACTGAAACTTAAACTATTTCATTTTTGGCTGAAAATTTATCTATTTTAGTTGCAATTTTATATATTTTATTGAAATTTCGTAATTTTGGTAGAAAATTAATATTGTCGTTTGAGAATAATTCATCTCTTTTAGTTAAAGATTTAACTGTTTTCTGGAAAATTCGTATTTTTTATCAAATTCATACTTCGTTTTTTATTTAAAATTGAAATCAATATCAATTATTACATTTTTTCACTGATAATTTACCTTTTTTATAGAAAATTCAACTATTTGGTTGAAAGTTGAACAACTTTTTGACAAATTAATCTTTTCGGTACAAAATTAATATTCTTGGTAAATAATTAATCTTCTTGTTAGAAAAATTAGCTATGTGGTTGAAAATTAACCTTCTTGTTGAACTCATATTTATCGGAGTGAAAATTCAACATTTTTGATGAAATTTTTTTCAGTATTTACTTAAAAATTGTTTTTTGGTTGAAAATTCATCTTTTAGGTTTAAAAAAAATTTGGTAAAAGCTCCATGGATTTTTTTAATGAATCGGTTTTGGGTGAGAATTGAACTATTTTTTTTTGAAAATTCTTTTTTTGCTGAATTCAACTGCGTTTGTTTAAAAATTGAAATCTTTTTTGACTGAAATATCAATCATTACATTTTTTATTGACAAATTATTTTTTCAGTTGAAGATCTGTCTCCTTGTTTGAAAAGTTAACAGCCTTTTTTTCAACTTATTTTTTAAATGAAAATTTATTTTTCCAATTGCAAATTGAACTATTAGATTTTTGTTTAAAAATGATTTGGAAATTATCGAACTATTTTGGTTTAAAATTGATGTATATTAGTTGTAAATTTACTAGTTTGTTGCCTTTTGGTGAAATTTAACTTTTTTTAAATTTAAAATTAACATATTTTTTGTAAAAAATTAAACTGTACTTGGTTGAACCGCTTTTTGAAAAATTAATGTTTTTGGTAGAAAATTAACCGTCTTGTTGAACTCATATTTATCGTGTTGAAAATTGAGCATTTTTGATTTTTTTCTTTATTCACTGAAAAATCTTGTTTTTATTGAACATTTATCTTGTTTGATTTAAAAATTCATCCTTTTTGGTGAAAATTTTATCAATTTTGTTGAAAATAAATCTCTTTTCATTGAGAATTTAACTATTTTGTTGAAAATTCTATCTTTTTTGTTGTTGAAATATCATTCGTTACATTTTTCGTTGTAAATACATCTTTTTCAGTTGAATATTTATCATTTTTGCTGAAAATTAATTTCTTTAGTTGAAAATGTAATTACTTTGTTGAAAATTAGTTTTACTGTTGATTAAAATTAATTTTCTTAAGTAAAAATGTAACTATTAAATTTTTAATAGATTTTTTAAATTTGAAAATTCAACTATTCAGTTAAAAATTCATCAAATTTCCGAAATTTGAAATAATGTGAGCCCTAAATAAAAATGAATTTTGTTTTCTTGTGATAGCTTTAAATATAATATTATCTTTCAGCTCCAAAGCACGCAAGACAGTGCAATGCTGTAGCCTGGAATCCAGTCGATCCGAATTTAATTGTCTCTGGATTGGATAAATATCGCACAGATCATTCTGTTCTTCTCTGGGACGTTTTGAGAAGTTCGTCAGGTTCCGATAGAACTCATCATCATGCCACTTCACAATCAGATTCCATCAAACCAATCGCAGAAGCTGGTGTTTCTGAAACGACACATTCTCTCGCTTGGTTCAACAACGCACCTAAATGTTTGGTTGTTGGTGTAAATAACAAACAATTAAAAATCATCGACTTCCGAGGTAATATATTGATTTTATAGTTCACTTTGATCTCAGAGTCTCTTTTTAGTCATTCTTAGGACTGTCGCACTGTCATTTAAGTCACTTTTTACCCACTTTTTTTTCAAGGAAAAACTATTTTATTCACTTTCATACATCTTATTTTAGATTTGTTCTATAAAAAAATGAAGACTTAATTAAATTTAAATGTAATTGTTAGTTATATTACTAGTAGAAGTAGTCAGGGTGTCAAAAAACTTTATTTTAAAAAATCCCTAACTTTTCCGTGACTATTTTCTCATTTTCCTTGATTAAAAATTGATGTATTTTTTCCAAGGTTACTTTTTTGTTGGTAAAAGATTAAGTTTCCTGGTTGAAAATTTATTTTCTTAAGTGAAAGATAGATCATTTTTATTAAAAATGTATTTCATCGGTTGAAAATTGATTTATTTTGTTGAAAATTCGTCTTGTTTGTTTAAAAAAAATGTTTTAACTGAATGTTTAACTATTTCCTGGAAAATTCATTTTTTGGATAAAAATTATTTTTGTTTGGTTTGTTAAAGACTGAACTATTTTGTTGGCAATACCTAAAAAAAATGTTAAAGTTTCATTTTTGGTTGAAGATGAATCCTTTTTTAGTTGAAAATTAAGCTTTTTGGTTCAAAATGCATGTATTTTGTAGAAAATTAATGTTTGTTTTAAACTTAAACTTTTTGTTTGAAAATTCGTCTTTTTCGGTAGAAAACTCATCTTTTTTAGATAAAAAGTTGAAAATTTGATAAAAAATAAATGTATTTTGTCAAAAGTTATTTTTAAATAGAAAATTAATGTTTGTTTTTGAAAATTCATCTTTTTGGTTAAAAATTCAACTTCTTAATTAAAAACTTAATATTTTGGTTGAAAATTCATTTTGTTCAATTTAGAAATTGAGATATTTTAGCTACCCTGAATAAAGCACTGTTTAATGTGGATAACAGAAAATATAAACATATCAAAACTTAATGAAATAGATGAAAATAGAAATATTGAGAGAGAAAAATTGTTCCGTTTTGTGTTTAAAAGTTAGTTTTTTTAGTTGAAAATTCAGGTATTTTGATTAAAAATCGTCTTTTTTAGAAGAAAATTGTTCTTTTTAGTTAAACAATTAACTATTTTTAAAAAAATTTGTTATTTGGGTTTAAAAATAAGTTTTTCAATTGAAAATTTTCAAGAAACGTCTGCAAAATTTCGTAGTTTTGTACACGATAGGAAACCAAAATCCATATTTTTAATCATTCTTGTATTTTGTTACAATTTAGTGGTTTTTGGTGGCAAATTAATATTTTTGGTTACCATGTTGTGTTGAAAACTCGTCTTTTTTTATTCGAAATTAATTTTTTTAAATATGACTTTAATTATTCTACATTTGGTTAAAAAGTGATTTTTTTATAGTTTAAAATTTAATTATTTGGTTAAAAATTTATCTATTTAGTCCAAGGTTAATTTTTTTGTTGGTAAAAGATTAAGGTTTCTAGTTGAAAATTTATGTTGTTAAGTGAAAGATAGATCATTTATATTAAAAATGTATTTCTTTGGTTGAAAATTGATTTATTTTGTTGAAAATTCGTTCTTTGTTCTGCTTGAACATTTCTTTTTCTGACACATTAACTACTTTAATTTTGGTTTGAAGTTTTTTTGTTGTTAAATTTCATGTATATTTTTAAAGATGATTCTCTTTTAGTAGAAAATTAATCTTTCAGATTGAAAATTCAACTATTTATTTAAAAACTCATATTCTTAGTTGGAAATTCCTTTGAAAATTCAAATATTTGGTTTGAAAGTCATGCATTTTGTTAAAAATTTATCTGTTTTGGTAGAAAATTCATCTTATTCGTTTAAAATTTATCTTTTTGGTTGAAAATGATTTTTTTCTTATTGAGAATTAATTTTTTAACTGGAAATGTAACTGTTCCATTCTTTGTCGAAAAGTTACGGTTTTTTATAGAAATTCAATCTTTTTAGTTGAAAATTGAACTGTTTTGTTGAAAATTCTTTTATTTTTTTGTTGAAAATTTATTTTACTAAGTGAAAGTTATCTTACCTTATTTTTTGTAGAAAACTTGTCTTTTTACTTTAAAATTCTCTTAAACTTCCATTTTGTGTGAAAAATTTACCTTTTTTGATAGGAATGTATTCTTTTTCGTTAGAAAAATCCTGTTTATTGGAAAATTTAACTGTTCTATTTGTAATTATGTTAATTTTTTTTTGTAATTATGTTAATTTCTTTCCTTAAAAAAACAACGATTTCGTTGAAAATTAGTTTTTTTGTTGATAGAAATTCATTTTTTTGTTTTAGAATTATCTAAACTGAAAATCTAATTCTTCTATTTTTGGTTAAAACAAATTATTTTTTTGGATTTTTTGTTTGAATATTTATATATTTATATAAATAAATAAATATATATATATATATTTTTATATTTATTTTTTTGACATTTTAACTACTTTAATTTTGGTTTAAAGTTTTGTTGTTGTTGAAATTCATGTATTTTGTTAAAAATGATTCTCTTTTAGTAAAAAGTTAATCTTTTAGATTGAAAATTTAACTATTTATTTAAAAAATCATATTTTTGGCTGAAAATTTATCTAAAAAAAACTGTTTAAAATATATTTAAAAACAACATTTTTTTGCATCAACATTATTCATCTTCTAGGTATATGCTTGGTTTTATGCAAGAGTTTAGAAATTGAGATATTTTAGCTACCCTAAATAAGGCACTGTTTAATATGAATAATAGAAAATATAAACACATAAAAAATTAATGAAATATATGAAAATAGAAATATTGATAGAAAAAACTGTTCCGTTTTGTGCTTAAAAGTTAGTTTTTTTAGTTAAAACTTCAGGTATTTTGATTAAAATTACTCTTTTTTAGAAGAAAATTAATCTTGTTAGTCGAACAATTAACTATTTTTAAAAAATTTGTTATTTGGGTTAAAAAATAATTTTTTCAATTGAAAATTTTCAAGAAACGTCGGCACAATTTCGTAGTTTGTATACGATTGGCACCCAAAATATATCTTTTTTATCATTCTTGTATTTTGTTAAAATTTAGTGGTTTTTGGTGGCCAATGAATCTTCTTATTTACAATATTTTCTTGAAAACTCGTCCTTTTTTTTAAATTTGAATTTAATTTTTTTTAATGTAAATTTAATTATTCGACATTTGGCTGAAAAGTGATTTATTTTGTTGAAAATTCGTTTTGTTTGCTTGAAAACATTTTTTTAACTGAATGTTTAACTATTTTATGTTGGTTTAAAATTTAAATTTTGAAAATTCATTTTTTTTTGATAAAAATTATTTTATGTCTTGTTTGTTAAAGGCTGAACTATTTTGTTGGAAATGCCTAAAAAATTTAACATGTTCTATTTTTGGTTGAAAATGAATCCTTTTTTAGTTGAAAATTAAACTTTTTGGTTAAATATGCATTTAATTTGTAGTAAATTAATGTTTATGTTTGAAACTTAATCTTTTTGTTTGAAAATTCGTATGTTTTCGTTAGGAAATTAATCTTATCTGTATATTCAGTTTTTAGTTTAAAAGTTATCTTTTTTAGATAAAAAGTTAAAAAATTGTTTGAAATATTAAAGCTTTGAATAAAAAAAGAGTTAAATACATCTAAAAATGACGAATTTCTATATAGTAGAATTCTCCACTAAAACGATTAATTTTAAAATCAAAAGGATAAATTGTCCACTAAACAAGATTATTTTCTATCAGATAATACACATTTTGATAAAAACGCATCAATTTTCGTAGAAATAATTACATTTTCAATCAGAGAGACGAATTTTTAAACTAAAATAATGAATCTGCAACCGAAAAAAAATTTGAAGCAATTAGTACAATTTTAAGCAAGTAATTAAATTTTTAACAACAAAAAAATTTTATATTTTAAACAAAAGGTGAAAAAGTAAATGTTTTTAGCAAAAAAGATTAATTTTTAACCGATAATGACGAATTTGCAACTAAATTGATCAATTTTAAACTTAAAAATATAAATTAAAAAAAATCTACTAATTTTTCAAGAAAAAAGATGAATTTTTAACCTAAAAGATGATTTATTAACTAAAAAGATGAATTTGAACTAAAATGATTAATTTTGTCTGCAAAAAAATGAGTTTGTAACAAATTGGTTGTACTTCTAATCTAAAAGATAAACTTTTTACCAAATAAGACAAATCTCGAACAAAATGTATGAATTTTCAACCAGAAAGATAAATTTTCTACTTAAAAAAACACATTTTTAATTAAAATTATAAATATTTACCCCAAAAATTGCATTTTTAACCAAATAGTTGAATTTTCAACTAAAAAAAGATTACAAACAAAATGAATTTTTCACAAAAAAGTTAAACACCCTACCAAAGTGATAAATCTTCAACCAAAAAAATGCATTTTTAATCAATTAGTTTAATCAATTAGTATTTGCATCCAAGAAACTGAATCTTCAAACAAGAAAGATGAATTTTCAACGAAAAATAGAAAATTTGATATCTCAACTAAACAATATTTTAACTTTAAATCAAAAAGATTTGGAATCATTTAAAAAGCATGAATTTTCTACAAAAGAGAGGATTTTTCAACTAGAAAAGATGAATTTAAAAAAAAAGATGAATCGTTTAACCAATTAGTTAAATATTTAACCAAGAAAAATTAATTTTCAGCGAAAAATATAATAGTTGATATTTCAACTAAAAATATTCAAACTTTAAATAAAAAAAGTGATGAATCTTTAACCATAAAAATGCATTTTTAATCAATCAGTTCTATTTTCATCCAAGAAATTGAATCCTTAAACATGAAACTTTAAATCAAAAAGATCTGGAATCATTTAAAAATCATGAATTTTCTAAAAAAGAGAGGAAAAATTAAATTTTTTGTTTTGGGTAAAAATGCAAGTGATAAAAATTAATTTGTTTTCGGTCGAGGATTCAAATATTTCGATTAAAATAGATTTTTTTATGAATTAGCTGTATTTTGTTTAAAATTAAAATCTTGTTTGGTTAGAATATTAGATATATTAATATTTGGTCAAATTAATTTCCTTAACTAAAAATGTAACTATTACATTTTTAATAGATTTTTAAAATTTGGTTTAAATTAACAATAATAATTAATCTTCTTGTTTAAAATCTTCTTGTTTTTCGTTGAGAATTCATCTTCGTTAGTTGAGAATTCAACTATTTGGTTGAAAAAAAGAACTTTCTTGTCGAATTTTCTACTTGACATATCTGAAATCTTAAAAAATCTTGAACAATCTTTTTGAACTTTCCTAAGAATCTTTGGGAAAATAATATTGCGCGACTGATGATGCTAGTCGATTGAAAAATGTAAAATCTTGTGGTTTTCCAGATTCAGTGAAGATAGCGAACACAACTCCAACAAAAGCAGTTTACAGTTTAGCTGTAAACCCTCATAATGACAATCATCTGCTGTCCCATGTCGATAATCAAATAACCATATGGGACACTCGTTATTTTGAAAAGCCAGTCCTTACTTTGCCACAAACTAGGCAAGTTACGAAAGTTTTGTGGTGCCCGACCAGGCACAATTTGTTGGGCTCGTTGCAAAAGGATTCAGGAGCTTTGTATCTTCATGACATTCAACATTGTGGCCCTGGTGATGATACGGAACCTGGTGCTCTCGAAAGGACGGTAGTTCCACCCTGGACGAATCCAACGAGTTTTTCCTGGCATACCAAGCATGTTAATAGACTCCTGGGCATATCTCAACAAGGTAAATTATATTTAGGGACCGTACTTACATTACTTATCAGCTAAAGATTACCTTTTTAGTTACAGATTTTATTATTTGGTCAAAAATTCAACGATTTTCATAAAACGACATCCTTTTTTGGCTGCAAATTCGCCTGTTTTGTTAAAAATTCATCTTGTTGGGTTAAAAATTCAACTCCTTTCGTCGATCATTAAACATTTGTTTAAAATTCATATTTTCTTGCTGATAAGTCGATTGAAATCTTTTTGGATGAAAATTCAACTCTTTTTTTTTTGAGAATATGTCTTTGATTTAAAAATTGAACCTGTTTTAGTAGAATTTTTTATTTTTCTTGAACAAAAATGCAACTGGTTGGTTAAAAATTTAACAATCTTATTAAAAAGTCATACTTTTTGGTTAAAAATGCGACTATTCAGTTGAAAAATAACTTGTTGTTTACAGTTTTTATTTTGGTGTTAAACAGTGAACTTGAATCGTCTTTGGGTGAAAAATTATTTTCTTTAGTTTATCTCTTTTAGAAGGAATTTCGTCTTTCTTCAATAAAAATGCAACTGCTGCGTTGAAAATTCAACAATTTTGTTGAAAAGTCATACTTTTTGTTTGAAAATTCTGCTGTTTAGTTGAAAATTGATCAGTTTTGTAGAAAATTTACTTTTTGTTTTAGATTAATATTTTAGTGTTTAAAAGAGAACTGAAATATTTTCTGGATGACAATTTAACTATTTTTCTTTATGTATTATTTTTTTTAAATTAAAAATTCATCTGTTAAAACAGAAATTTCATCTTTCTTTTATAAGAATGCTATTTTTTGATACTGAATTTAACAATTTTGTTAATAAGTCATACTTTTTGTTTGAAAATTCAACAATTTTCTTAAAAAGACATCCATTTTTTGCTGCAAATTCGCCTGTTTTGTTAAAAATTCGTCTTCTTGGGTTAAAAATTCAACTCTTTTCGTCGAAAATCTTTCTTGGACAAAAATGCAAATGTTGTTGAAAATTCAACTATTTCCTAGAAAATTAAATTTTTATTTTAAACTTGTATTTTTTGTGTTGAAAATTCAAACGAAATCGTTTTGAATGAAAATTCAACTCTTGAAAATTTGTGTTTTTGATTTAAAAATTCACCTGTTTTAGTAGAATTGTCATTTTTCTTGCACAAAAATGCAACTTTTTGGTTTAAAATTTAACAATCTTTTCGACTATTTAGCAGAAAATTAACTTATTGTTTGCAATTCTTATTTTGATGTTGGAACTATTTTTTTGCGTTTTTTTTTAATTCGTGTCTTTTGAAAGGAATTACTTTTTTCTTGGATAAAAATGCAACTATTTATTTGAAAGTTCAAAAATTTGGTTGAAACATCACACTTTTTGGTCAAAAATTCTGCTGTTTTGTTCAAAATTTAACTATTTTGTAGAGAATTTATTTTTTGTTTAAATTTAATATTTTTGTGTTGAGAGGAAAACTGGAATCTTTTCTGGATGAAAATTCAAGTACATATTTTTGTTTATTTATTTTTTAAATTAAAAATTCATACATTTTGGTTTGAAATTATTAAAAGATTTTCTTAAGGAGACATTATTTTTTATTGCAGATTTAACAATTTTATTTAAAAATTCGTCTTCTTGAGTTAAAAATTCAACTTTTTTCGTAGAACATTTACCTTTTGTTTAAAACTGTATATTTTGTAGCTGATAAGTCATCTGAAATCTTTTTTTGATGATAAATTTTTTTTTGAAAATTTAGTCTTTTTGGTTTAAAACTTCATCTTTTTTAGTAGAAATATTTCATCTTTCTTGGATAAAAATGAAACTGTTTTTCTCGAAATTCAACTGTTTCCTATAAACTTTACTTTTTGTTCAAAATTCGTATTTTTGTGTTAAAAAGCCAGTCAAAATCTTTTTGGCTTAAAAATCAATTCTTTTTTTGTTGAAAATTTGTCTTTTTATTTAAAAATTTACCTATTTTAGTAGAATTTTTCTTTTTCTTTGCAAGAATGCAAATGTTTGGTTGAAAATTTAACTCTTTTCTTTTTTTTAATTTGTCTTTTTTTGATTTTGAAATTGACCTTCTTTCGCCGAAATTACTTTTTAAAAAAATAATTGATATTTGGGTGAAAATTCATATATTTTGTTGAAAAATTATCTTTTCGTAGCAAATTAATCTTCTTGTTTAAAAATCCATTTTCCTGGTTAAAAATGCAACTGTTTCAGTTAAAGATTCATCATTTTAGTTAAAAATTCATTATTTTAGTTGAAAATTAAAATACTTGGTTAAAAGTTAATCTCTTTTTTTAGAAAATCATCTTTTTGGTTTGAAAAATTCAATTGTTCAAGTTAAAGATTCATAATTTTAGTTTAAAATTCATCTTTTTGGTTCAAATCACCACTTTGTTTGAAAAGTTTACGATTTTGTTTAAAAAATCGATTTTGTGGTTGAAAGTTAATCTCTTTTGTTAAAAATACATTTTTGTGGTTAAATATTTATAAGTTTAGTTGAAGAATCACCACTTTGGTTAAAAATGAAACTATATTGTTAAAAAAAATTGATTTTTGTTGTTGAAAATAAATGCTTTGAACTGAAAATTTAACTGTTCCAATTTTGGTTCAAAATTGATCTTTTATAGTTGGAAATTTAATTATTTGGTTGAAAATTCATCTATTTTGTTGAAAAATTATCTTTTCGAAGCAAATTAATCTTCTTGTTTAAAAATACATTTTCCTGATTAAAAATGCAACTGTTTCATTTAAGGATTCATCATTTTAGTTAAAAATTTATTATTTTAGTTGAAAATTAAAATACTTGGTTAAAAGTTATTCTCTTTTTTTATAAAATCACCTTTTTAGTTTGAAAAATTCAATTATTTAAGTTACAGGTTCATAATTTGAGTTAAAGGTTCATAATTTTAGTTTAAAATTCATCTTTTTTGTTTAAATCACTACTTTATTTGAAAATTTAACTATTTTGTTTAAAAATCGATTTTGTGGTTGAAAGTTAATCTCATGTGTTAAAAATTAATTTTTTTGGTTAAATATTTATCATTTTAATAAAAAATTCATTCCCATGGTTAAAATATGAGCTATTTGATGGAAAACATATTTTTTCTTTGGGTGGAAAGGGATTTTGTTGCTGGATATTTAAAAAATTTATCTCTTTGTTTGAACATTCATCAGTTAAAGTTTTTACTAAAAATTTAATTATTCGATTTTTGGTTGAAAATTCATCTTTGAAGTCAAAAATCCAATTTGAAAATTTAAATATTTTTTATAGAGTTAGTTTTTCTTTGTGGAAAGTAATTTTTTCCACTGAAGATTTAACTGATTTCAATTGAATATTTTATAGTTTTAGTTAAAAATTCGTCTGTTATTAAAAAATTAATATTTCAACTCAAAGTTTAGCTATCCCATTTTGTTGCTAGAAATTGATATTTTTTAGTGGAAAATTTAAATATTTACTGGAAATAATAAATAATATCGATTCGCATTATTTAATAATTTGTTTTAATAGAGTTTTTAAGATTCCTCGATTAAATTTCAGGATTAACAGATTATACGGTTTGTGAAAGGATCACACTGAACTGGTCTACACGTTCACATCTCGTTTGGAATCACGCTACAAAAGCTTTTAAATATATTTGCAGCAGTGATAATATTTATAAGTCCTTAGATGATATTTCTGTTTTAACAAAGACTCGAGCAATGAGCGAATATGGTTTAATCGTAAGTTATCTTGCCAATTCTCCTGAATTATTATATTAGGTTTGATTTATTTTATTATTTAAGAAACTCTCTGATTATTATAATTTTCTCATTGATGAGATTTTATTGATTAACTTATTTTCAGCCTGAATTGTCACAAAATGGGGAATTGGCCGAAAACGAGACTTTAAAAAATCTTTGGCAGTGGCTTTACTTGAGTCGATCTTTGGTGGAAGATGGAACCATTCCAAGTCCGGATAATAAACATCCTGGAGTTAGGTAAGTTAATTTTTTTATCAAACAGCCCTAGATTTTTAAATTTATAATAATCTATGAATTTATTTATTTATTCACTAGCAAAATAGCTTATTTCTTATTTACAAGTTTCTTATTTTTATTGCCTGATTAACAAATTAATATATATATGTTTAAATTTAAAGTACTATAAAATACAATTAATAATCATAAATTAAAATAATGTATGAAATAGCTATTCAATCAATTAAAACTCCACAAAAAAAGGTTCATTTCAACTTTTATTTTAGACATTTTTTATTTAAGATTTTAATTTTTAGGTGTAAGTTTTCAATTGAAAGAATTTCAA
>JAAAKG020150362.1:2930-31563 GCA_010014905.2 Druon quercuslanigerum
AAAAACTAATTTGCTCAAAAACCCCACATTTAAATTTTGCTTTTAATTTTTTTTTGAACTTGTACTTTCATAGTGAATATATATTGTAAGTTTTGGTGTTTTTTACCGTCTTCTTTAAAAATTCGTCGGAAAATTAAAAAAAGGTTCAAAATTAACAAAATGGAGGCGGTTTTTCTGAAAAAATTGATTTTCTCAAAAACGCAACATTAAAATTTCTTTTTCAATTTTTTTTTAACTTTTACTCTCATAGTGAAGATATAATGTAAGTTTTAGCGTTTTCAATCAGCTTCTTTCAAAATCCGCCGGAAAATTAAAAAATGGTTCAAAATCGATTTTCTCAAAAATCCCAAATTCAAATTTTGTTTTCAATTTTTTTTTTTTAAACCGTACCTTGATAGTGAAGATATATTTTAAGTTTCGGCGCTTTTGATTGTCTTCTTTCAAAATCCGCCGGAAAATTAAAAAAAGGTTCAAAATTAACAAAAAGGCGGCGGGTTTTCTGAAAAAATTAAAAATTAATTTCCTCAAAAACCCCACATTTAAATTTTGCTTTTAATTTTTTTTGTACTTGTACTTCAATAGTGAAGATATATTGTGAAATTTGGCGTTTTTATCGTCTTTTTTCAAAATCCGCCAAAAAATTAAAAAAAGTTCAAAATCGATTCTCTCAAAAATCCCAAATTCAAATTTGGTTTTCAATTTTTGTTTTGAAATTGTACTTTGAAAGTGAAGATATATTGTAATTTTTAAGGTTTTTTACCGTCTTCTTTCAAAATTCACCGGAAAATTAAAAAAAAGGTTCAAAATTAACAAAATGGCGCCGGTTTTTCTGAAAAAATCAATTTTCTCAAAAACCCCACATTTAAATTTTAAAAAAAAATTTGTTTTGTTTGAACTTGTACTTTAATAGTGAAGACATATTGTTAAGTTTTGGCGTTTTTCATCAGCTTCTTTCAAAATCCGCCGGAAAATTAAAAAAGGTTCAAAATTAACAAAATGCGGCGATTTTTCTGAAAAAATTAAAAATCGATTTTCTCAAGATACCCACATTTAAATTTTGTTTTTAATTTTTTGTTGAACTTTACTTTAAAAGTAAGGATATATTGCAAGTCCAAAAAGGTCAAAAATTAAGAAAATGGGGGCAGCTTTTCCGAAAAAATTAAAGCTCAATTTTCTCGAAAATCCCACATTTAAATTTAAAAATAAAATTGTTTGAACTTGTACTTTTATAGTGAAGATATATTTTAAGTTTCGGCGTTTTTTATTGTCTTCTTTCAACATCTGCCGGAAAATTAGAAAAAAGGTTCAAAATTAACAAAATGGCGGCGGGGTTTCTGAAAAAATTAAAAATCGATTTTCTCAAAAACTTCACATTTAAATTTTTATTTTTTTTTTTTTTTTGAACTTTCACTCTAATATTAAAGTTATATTGCGGTTTTTCTGAAAAAATTAAAAATCGATTTTCTCAAAAATCCCACATTTAAATTTAAAAAAAAAAATTTTTGAACTTGTACTTTGATAGTGAAGATATATTTTTAATTTATGCGTTTTTTTTTGTCTTCTTTCGAAATTCGCCGAAAAATTAAAAAAAGGTTCAAAATTAAGCAAATGGCGGCGGTTTTTCTGAAAAAATTAAAAATCGATTTTCTCAAAACCCCCACATTTAAATTTTGCTTTTATTTTTTTTTAACTTATACTTTGAAAGTAAGGATATATTGTAAATCCAAAAAGGTCAAAAATTAAGAAAATGGCGGCGGGGTTTCTGAAAAAATTAAAAATCGATTTTCTTAAGATGCCCTTATTTAAATTTTCTTTTTCATTTTTTTTAACTTTTACTTTGAAAGTAAGGATATATTGTAAGTCTAAAAAGGTCCAAAATTAAGAAAATGGCGGCGGTTTTTCTGAAAAAATTAAAAATCGATTTTCTCAAAAATCCCACATTTAAATTTAAAAAAAATTTGAACCTGCATTTTGACAGTGAAGATATATTTTCAGCTTTGGCGTTTTTTATTGTCTTCTTTCAAAATCTGCCGGAAAATTAAAAAAAGGTTCAAAATTAAGAAAATGGCGGCGGTTTTTCTGAAAAAATTAAAAATCGATTTTCTCAAAAATCCCACATTTAAATTTAAAAAAAATTTGAACCTGCATTTTGACAGTGAAGATATATTTTCAGCTTTGGCGTTTTTTATTGTCTTCTTTCAAAATCTGCCGGAAAATTAAAAAAAGGTTCAAAATTAAGAAAATGGCGGCGGTTTTTCTGAAAAAATTAAAAATCGATTTACTCAAAAACCCCACATTTAAATTTTACTTTTTTTTGTTTGAACTTTTACTTTGAAAGTAAGGATATATTGTAAATCCAAAAAGGTCCAAAATGAAGAAAATGGCAGCGGTTTTTCTCAAAGAATTAAAAATCGATTTTCCCAAAAATCCCACATTTAAATTTGAAAAAAAAATTTTTTTGAACTTGTACTTTGATAGTGAAGATATAATTTAAGTTTGATGCTTGCTAAAAAATTTATGTAACCAGGAGAATTCTCTTTTGTTACAAACGAATTTTCTACTTAAATGGCTTAGCCCGTTCTTAAAAAATCCACAGTTTTATTTTTCTAAATATTTTTTTAAACTTTCTACTAATAAAAGAAAGGCATCTTGGCATTATTATGCGCACTAAGTCATTTCTGAGGCCGGAACCATTTTTTTCTCCCTTAAAAATGTAGTTTTTGAATTTTTTCGTAAACTATGAAAAATATTGCACAAGAACAAGAGACGTTTTTCTTAGAACTTTTTTAGACGTGCAAACTTTTATCTTCAGATTTTTTTGTATCTATCATTGTTTTGTAAAAAAAAGTATAAAATTCGTTTGTAACAAGAAGGAATTCTCCTGGCTACAAAATTTATTTAGCCAGCATCAAACTTATAATATATCTTCATCATCAAAGTACAATTTCAAAAAAAAAAATTCACAATAAATTTAAAGGTCTATCTAATCTATTTTTAATTTTTTCTGAAAAACCGGACTATTCTGTTAATGTTGAACCGTTTTTAAATTTTCCGGTGTATTTTGAAAGAAGACAATTAACGCTATTAGAATCGAATAGTAAATAGTTAATATTTCAATTAGGCCGAAAGTTATACAGGTTTAAATAATAAAAATCGGATTTGCTGAAAAAGAAAGCACAAAATTCAAAAACTTTTTTGTTACCAAAATCTTATTACTATTACATTATTATTTATTATTATTGTACTAATTTTCTACCAAAAAGAAGAATTTTCAACAAAAAAAAATCAATTCTCAACACAATTGTTGTTTTTCTAAACTAAAAAGATCAACTTTTAACCAAAAAAGGAAAAGTTAAATTTTCAATGAAAAAAATGAATAATCCACAAAAAAATTAATTTTTCCAATCAACTATTGAATTTTCAAGACTGAAAGACGTTTTTTCTATCTACAAAACAGTTTACTATATAATCAAAAAGATTAAATTTTTATTAAAAAAACGAACCAAAAAAAAAAACGAATTTTCGAAAAAGTACATAAATTTCCAACAAAATAGTTGAATTTTCATCTAAACAATATTATGTCACGAAAATAATTGTAATAGCTGATATTTTAACCAACGAAATATTTTTATTCTAAATCAAAAAAAATTTAACTGAACCAAAAATGACGAAAATTTAATGTAAATATATAAATCCTCACCACAGAAAGATTTTTTAGTCAATAAGAACAATTTTAATCCACAATATGAAATTTTTAAGTTAAAAAGGGGAGCTTTCTAAAAACAGTTAAATTTTCAACCAAAAAAAGTATGAATTTTCCACCATCAAGATCAATTTTCTACTGTAAAACAAACAAATTTGTAACAAAATAGATCAATTTTTAAATACATAGTGAAATTTTCAATCAAGTGATTACATTTTCATCGAAAAAGAATAATTTTTTTGTAAAAAGGTTAAATTATCAACATACATAAATTGTTAAACAATCACATTTTTCACCAGAAAGTTTTATTTACAAAACATTATTATTATTATATTATTATATTCTTATTAGTTATTGTTATTGCATTAATTTTATACCAAAAAAGAAGAATTTTCAACAAAAATAAAATAAATTTTAAAATTAGTAGTTGTTTTTTAAACTACAAAAATCAAATGTTAAATTTGTTTTGAAAAACAAAATTAATTGTTAATATAAAAAACAAATTATCTAGAATATAGTTGAATTCTTTACCAAACAATCGAACTTGCAAGAAAAAACACGAATTTTCTATACAGAACAATTGAATTTTCAATCAAGTAATTACATGTTCAACAAAAAAAGATTAATTTTGTATCAAAAAGATAACTTCTCTACTATAAAAAAATGAATTTTCAACAAAATACATCAATTTTTAACCAAAAAGTTGAATTTTTAAACAAGAAGATTATTTTTCTACTAAAAAGACGAATCCTCAAAAAAGTGCAGCAATTTTGAACACAGTAGTTTTTAACCGAACATTTACTATTTTATCATATTGTTATATTCTCATTATTTATTATTATATTAATTTCCTACCAAAAAATAAAAATTTTCAATAAAAATAAAATAAATTTTCAACAAAATAGTTGTTTTTGTAAACTAAAAAAATCAAATTTTAACCCAAAATGGAACAGCTAAATTTTCATAAGAAAAAATTAATTTCTAATATAAAAAACGAATCATCTACAAAATAGTTGAATTTTCTAACCAACAATTAAATTTTTAAGACAAAAAGATGAATTTTCTATACAAAACAGTTCAATTTGCCGTCAAAAAGATTTAATTTCTACAACAAAGAAACGAATTTTCAACAAATTACATAAACTGTCAACCAAACATTTTACTTTTTAACCAAATAATTACATTTTCAAACAAAAAACATACATTTTCAACAAAAAAGATGAATTTTCTGCTAAAAGTACGAATTATCAACAAAATACATACATTTTTAAATATATAGTAGCATTTTTAACAAAGTAAATTTATATTTATAACAAAATACTTGAATCCTCAAGAAAGAGAGATTTTTCAGTGAATAAAAAAACTGTTTTGTTGTTGAAAATTCGTCTTACAACTGTTGAAAGATGATCTTTTTAGTATAAAAACCCAACTCTTCGGTTTAAAACTGATGTTATTTTTGTTGAAAAAACATACTAATTTTTTTTGTAAAAAATATATCTTCTTAGTTAAAAATTTAACAATTTGGTTAGTATTTTATTGTATTTTATTAAAAATTCGTATTTTTTGTTTAAAAAAATATATGCTTAGTGGAAAATGCAACTATTTGGTGTGAAAAATTTGTTTTTTTATCTTAAAAATTCAATACTTTAGTGCAAACTTCAACTATTTGTAGAAGATTCTTTTTTTTTAATAATAAAAAGTAATTTTTTCACGTAAAAATTTAACTTTTCCGTCTTTTTCTGTTTCTTTTTTTTTTGTAAGAAGTAAATCTTCTTAGTTGAGAGTGTATCTTTCTAGTTGAAAATGTAATGATTTGATTGTAAATTCGTCTTGTTGTTTTGAAAACTCAATAGTTTGGTAGAAAATTCAACTACTTTGTAGAAGATTCGTGTTTTATATTAAAAATTAATTTTTTACAATAAAAACCTAATTTTTTCACTTTTGATTAAAAGTTGATCTTTTTAGTTCAAAATCACAAATCTTCGGTTTAAAATTTAGATAGTTTAAATTTTTTGTAGTAAATAAAACTTCTTATTTCAAAACTTAACTCTTTGGTTAGTAATTTATTGTATTTTCTTAAAAATTCGTTGTTTTTTTTTATTTAAAAAATATATTCTTGGTAGAAAATGCAATTGTTTGGTATGGAAAATTTATTTTTTATCTTAGAAATTCAATAGTTTGGTGGAAACTTGAACTATTTGTAGAAGATTCATTTTTTTTAATAGTAAAAATTAATTTTTTCCCGTAAAAATTTAACTTTTTCGTTTTTTTTCTGTTTCTTTTTTTTTGTAGAAAGTAAATCTTCTTGGTTCAAAATGTAATTAGTTGATTAAAAGTTTCTCGTTTTTGTTCAAAATATAATTACTTGATTGAAAACTTAAATGTTTCGTATAAAAAATAATGAGCAATACAATAAAAATTTAACTGTTCCAATTTTCTTTAAAAGTTGATCTTTTTATTATAAAAAAAAACAAATCTTCGGTTTAAAATTTCGGTAATTTTTTCAAAATTATTTTTTTTTCTCGTAAAAAATAAATCTTCTTAGTTGAAAATTTATCTGTTTGTTTAAAAATGTAATTATTTTATTGGAAATTCATCTTTTTCTTTTGAAACCTCAATCGTTAAAAATCAATAGTTAAAAAATTTAACTTTTCAGTTCAAAAAACCAACTCTTTGGTTTAAAATTTACATAAGCTTTTGAAAATTCTTTTTTTTATACAAAATAAAATCTTCTTGGTTAAAAAATTACCTTTTATTTTGAAAATGCAATTATTTGGTTGTAAACTAAACTGTTTTGTATAGACGATAATCAAAAATACAAAAAAATTAACTGATCCAATAATTTTTTTTAATTCTTTTTTTTTGTAGAAAATAAATCGTCTCAGTTGAAAATTTATTTTTTTGTTTAAAAATTTATCTTTTTGGTTGAAAATGTAATTACTTGATTGAAAATTCATCTTTTTGTTTCGAAACCTCAATAGCTTGGTAGAAAATTCAAATATTTTGCAGACTCATTGTTTATATTAAAAATTATGTTTTTACAGTAAGAGCTTAACATTTCAATTTTTGGTTAAAAGTTTAACTTTTTAGTTCAAAAAAGCAAATCTTTGGTTTAAAATTTAGATAAGCTTTTTAAAATTCTTTTTTTTTTGTAGAAAATGAAATCTTTTTGGTTGAAAATGCCTCGTTTTTGTTTAAAATATAATTACTTGATTGAAAACTCAAATGTTTCGTATAAAAAATAATAAGCAATACAAAAAATATTTAACTGTTCCAATTTTCTTTAAAAGTTGATCTTTTTAGTTTTAAAAAAATAACTCTTCAGTTTAAAATTTAGGTAATTTTTTGAAAATTCTTTTTTTTTCTCCTAGAAAATAAATCTTCTTAGTTGAAAATTTATCTTTTTGGTTGAAAATGTAATTATTTGATTGGAAATTCATCTTTTTGTTTTGAAAACTCAATAATTTGGTAGAAAACTCAACCATTTTGTAGACGATTCGTTTTTTCTATTAAAAAGTTATTTTTTTACAAGACAAACCTAAGTTTTTCATTTTTGGTTAAAATTTAATTTTTTTAGTTCAAAAACACAACTCTTTGTCTTTTTTAGTTTGGAAGCCCAACTCTTCAGTTTGAAAGTAATTTAATTTGTTGAAAATTCTTTTTTTTGTCGAAAATAAATCTTCTTAGTTTAAATTGGACCTATTTGCTTAGTAATTTATTGTAATTTCTTTAAAAATCGTCTTTTTTGTTTAAAAAAAATATTCTTAGTGATAAATGCGACTGTTTGGTATAGGAAAATTGTTTTTTTTTTGTTTAAAAAATTCTAGCTTTGTGGAAAGTTCAACTATTTAGTAGAAGTTTTTTCCCGTAAAAATGTAACTGTTCCATTTTTTGTTAAAAGATGATCTTTTTAGTTAAAAAACACAACTCTTGGGCTCAAAATTTATGTAATTTGTTTAAAATTCTTTTTCTTTTGTAGAAAATAGAATCAGGAAATTTTTTTAAAAACTCTTTTTTTTATAGAAAGTAAAATCTTTAAGGTTGATCTTTTTAGTTTAAAAAAACAACACTTCAGTTTAAAATTTAGGTAATTTTTTTTAACTATTTTTTTTTCTCCTAGAAAATAAATCTTCTTAGTTGAAAATTTATCTTTTTGGTTGAAAATGTAATTATTTGATTGGAAAATCATCTTTTTATTTTGAAAACTCAATAGTTAATTAGAAAATTCAACTATTTTGTAGAATATTCATTTTTTATGTCAAAAATTATGTTTTTACAATAAAAACTTAACTTTTACATTTTTTGTTAAAAATTTAACTTTTTAGTTCAAAAAACCAACGTTTTGGTTTAAAATTTAGATAAGTTTTTGAAAATTCTTTTTTTTTGTAGAAAACAAAATCTTCTTGCTTGAAAATTTTATCTTTTTTGTTGAATATGCAATTATTTGATTGAAAACTTAGCTGTTTTGTATAAAAGATAATAAATAATACAAAAAAATTTAACTGTTCCACTTTTATTAAAGTTGATGCTTTTAGTATAAAAAACCAAATAATCGGTTTAAAACTTCGGTAATTTTTTCAAAATTATTTTTTTTTCTCGTAGAAAATAAATCTTCTTGGTTGAAAATTTATCTTTTTTGTTGAAAATGCAATTATTTGATTGAAAACTGAACTGTTTTGTATAGAAGATAATAAAATAATACAACAAAAATTAACTGTTCCAATCTTTTTTTCTTTAATTCTTTTTTTGTTTAGAAAATAAATCTTCTTAGTTGAAAGTTTATCTTTTTGTTTTAAAACTTCAATAGTTTAGTAGAAAATTTAAATATTTTGTAGAATATTCGTTTTTTATATTAAAAATGATGTTTTTACAATAAGAACTTAACTTTTACATTTTTTGTTAAAAATTTAACTTTTTAGTTCAAAAAACCAACTCTAAAAATAAAATCTTCTTGGTTGAAAATTTCTCTTTTTTGTTGAAACTGCAATTTTTTGATTGAAAACTAAACTGTTTTGTATAGAAGATAATAAATAATACAAAAAAAATTAACTGTTCCAATTTTGTTTAAGGTGATCTTGTTAGTTAAAAAAAAAACAACTCTTCGGGTTAAAATTTAGGTAATTGTCTGAAAATTCTTTTTTTCTCCTAGAAAATAAATCTTCTTAGTTGAAATTCTATCTTTTTGGTTGAAAATTCATCTTTTTGTTCAAAAACCTCAATAGTTTGGTAGAAAATTCAATTATTTTGTAGAAGACTCGTTTTTTATATTGAAAATTATATTTTTACACTTAGAACTTTACTTTTTAATTTTTGGTTAAAATTTTAACTTCATAGTTTAAAAACCCAACTGTTTGGTTTAAAATTTAGATAAGTTTTTGAAAATTCTTTTTTTTGTGTAGAAAATAAAATCCTCTTGGTTGAAAATTTATCTTTTTTGTTTAAAATGTAACTTTTTTGTTAAAATTTAACTTTTTTTTTAGAAAAATCTTATTTTTGGCTCTAAAATTTAAGAATTTGATATCAAATTTAAATTTTGTCTTTAAAAATTTATGTATTTCGTTGAAAATTCAACTGTTTGGCTGTTAATTAACTTTTTTGTTAAAAATTTGTGTTCTCGGGTTGAAAATTAAATTATTTTATAAAAAATCCAAAGATTTGGTGAAAAATTAAACTATTTTGTTTAAAATTAAACTGGTTTGTGGAAAATAAATTATTTTTTTTTAATGGAAAATTAATTATCCCCAATAAACATTTAACTACTCTCTCCTTGGTTAAAAATTGATCCTTTTTGTTTAACAGTTTAACTATTTAGTTAAATTTTGTTAGAAAAGAACTAAATATAAATTAAAAATGATTCAAATCAGTTATGGACAATTATTTTGTTGAAAATTCGCCTTTTCTAGTAGAAAATTCAACTACTATTTGGTTAAAAATGTATCTATCTTGTTAATAATTCATTATTTTGGTAGCAAATTAATCTTCTTAGTCGAAAATTCATTTGTTGTTGTTGGAAATTTAACTGTTTGTTTGGAAAATTATGTATTGTGTTTAAAATCAGTTTCTGTTGGGTAAACATTTTTTATACTGAACATTTAAAACTATATTTTCCATTGAAAATTCATCTTTCTGTTGGAAAATTCCACTATTTGGTTAAAAATGTATGCAATTTGTTGAAACGTCACCTTTTTTTGGTAGAAAATGTACCTCGTGGGTCAAAAATTTATGTTTTTCATCAAATGTCTGCTAATTCATGGAAGATTCATTTCCTTGGGTAAAAATTGCATAATTTTTTATTGAAAATCTAACTGTATGGTTGTAAATTAATAAAAATTAATATCATTATATTTTTCATTGGAAATTCATCTTTTCAGGTTGAAAATTCCACTTCTTAATTGAAAGTTGATTAATAGTTAATTTTTTTGTTTAAAGATTCATAACTTTAGTTAAAAATTCGCTTTTTTCGGTTTGACAACTCAACTTTTTTGTTGAAAATTTATTCTTTCATTAAAACTTTTTGGTTGAGTTCAATTATTTGGTTAAAAATTTATAATTTTTACTTGATAATTCAACGATTTAGTATAAAATTGAACTATTTGGTTGAAAATTAACCAAAAATAGTCATTTTCTACTAAAAAAGTAGTTTTTTAAAAACAAAATTCGTAAGTTTTCAAAGAAATAAATGAATTTTTAATTAAAAAAGATAAATTCCAACCAATAAGATTAATTTTTTACAAAAAAGACGAATTTATGCAAATTACATAAATTTTATAACAAAAATATAGTTTTATTTTTTAAATAAAAAATATCAATTTTCAACAAAATAGTTATTCAGAAAAAGATCAAATATCCATAAAAAATAGAACAGTTGAACTTTTCATTAAAAATCTAATTCTTAACAACAAAAAATAATCTCATTTTTTTCCGCCCGGTCAAGTCGCCACCCTGAAAAAGTAAAATTTTGTAGATCAAAGATTTTCGAATTATATATCGAATTAATTGTTTCAGTTAATCGTTTTTGTCAAAAATTTATATTATCAGTTTAAAATTTCAACTGTTTTGTAGAAAATCTATTCTTTTTAGTTACAAATTAAATTAGTTAGTTCAAAATTAATGTATTTTGTTGCAAATTTATATTTTTGGTACAAAATTTATCTTCTTGTTGTTAAATTACTATTTTTGGTTAAAAATTCATCTTTTTTATTTAAAAAATCAAACAATCTAGTAGAACAGTTAATTATTTGGTTTCAAAATTACTTTTTGTTGAAAATTCATTTATTCAAATTTTTTGGTTGAGAGTTTAATTATTTGGTTAAAAATTTATAATTTTTACTTGATAATTCAACAATTTAGTATAAAATTAAACTATTTGATTGAGAACTAACCAAAAAAGTCGATTTTCTACTTAAAAAGTAGTTTTTTTTTAAACAAAATATGTGAATTTTCAACGAAATAAATTACTTTTAAACTCAAAAAGATAAACTCCAACCAATACGATTATTTTTCTACAAAAAAAGACAAATTTATACAAATTACATAAATTTTATAACAACAAAACATAAGTTTAATTTTTAAAATAAAAAATATAAATTTTTCAACAAATTAGTTGAATTTTCATTCAAAAAAAAAAATAAAATATCCACACAAAATAGAAAAGTTGAACTTTCATTTAAAAGTCTCATTCTTAAGAAAAAAATAATCACATTTTCAGAAAAATAGTTACGTTTTCTACTGGAATAGTTAAATTTTTAATTATTCCCAACGAAAAATTACCAAAAAATTATAATATAATTCAGAAATATTTCCTCTTTGAAATACTACTTTTACTCTAAAAACTACCTGACTTGGATCGGATTTTTTAAACTCCTTTCTTCTAAATCCCAGGTATTAATTCTTTTAAAAAAATTCCGTTCCATGCACAAAATTCCATGTTCCAAGTGAACTTATATTTCTTTATCGAAACTCTCTGTTCTAAAATAAAAACGACAAATATTTTCACTTATATGTCCTGCAATTGTAGAGAAAGAGGAAATCTTTTTTCTAAATTGATAAAAATTATTAAAATAATGAAAACTTGAAGTTTGCTACGATCAGGGTTTTTAATGCAATTCCCGTTTTTTCCCCGGTCAAGTCGCCACTCTGAAAATGGAAAACTTTGTAGATAAAAGATTTTCAATTTTCAATTCAATTAATTATTTTGAAAAACTGTTGAAATAGAACTAGGAGATATTTTTCTTCTAGAAATTTGTCAAATTCCCAGACACAAAATAAATTCACTGTCATTTCCCGGTTTCCCAGTTCAACGGGCTCCCTGAACTAGAGTAACATAGGGACCAAATATTGAAGAAAAGGGTACTTTAAGGACCTTAATTCAATATAGGGTACAATAGCGGATATAGGAACTGATATTAAAGGCCAGAAAAATATTCATAAATATGGATACCTGACGAGACATTATCAGTTGCAGAGATAACAGCCGTATCTTCTTGCTGTTGAACTGATAAAGTACTGGAAGTCGATTTGTTGATACCTTTGGAATCCTGCTTGTTTGAGGTTTCATTTGCACAATTTTCTTGATTCTCAATTGCGTCTTTGTCATTTTCCACGAAGCATTTACGGACGGAAGACTTCTCAGAAGATTTAGGAGTGGAGGTCGAATTCTTCTTCGAACTCGATCTAAGCTGGTTTCTCTGCTTTATTTTCTCATCCTTTTTACCTGCATTGATGCAAATATTAATTAAATTTCTCTAGGTTTAAAGGAAAATGTTAATTATGAATTATCATTTGAGAAACTGACTTTGATCTTTAATGTACCGTTCAGTCACATCTGTGGTAATTTTATTTGACCAGAGTTTGGGCGAGATTTTTTCTAATGCTGGTTCGTCGGGTACAGTGATACCAGCATCTTTTAAAAGAGAAGATAACAGTTCTATGTACGATAACAACTGCGTTACCAGCTTTTTTAGTCGAGCCAGTTCTTCTTCTAGAAATGGACATAGACACTTTTTAAATTAAAATTTCAGTTTCTTGGTGAAACAGGCCTTGGACTCACTTCAGAGATAAAAAATATTGTAAATGGTGTCACTGAAAAGTGTAAAAATAGTGTTATAAAAATTTTCAAGTATTAATTTTATATATAGTCCGAGAGCAAAATTTTCCAATTTATAACCTAATATTTTTAAGTTATTAAAAATTAAATTTAATGTTTATTTTAATTGTTATTCTTTAGTCTATAAATGATCAAAATGACTATTTATTCGTCGCAGGCGTATTTTTATTTTAAATTTCTTTCTGAATTGGAAGGGGAGAATTTTTTATTTTTAACATTTTTATAGAGTTGGAAGGGATGAATATTTGGTTGTTTGTTTTGTTTCTGAATTGGAATAGGCGATTTTTTTAAGCATTTTTATTGAGTCAAAAACAGTCTTTATACTATTCCCTTCTTTTTCTCGTTTTTTCACTTCATTCTAAATAAATCAGTAGAACCCAATCACAAAATATAACCATTTTTGGTTTCAAGTTCTTTTTTTCGTTTAAAGAGTCTACTTTAAAATTATTGGTTAAACCTTATTCTTTCTTTGCTTAAATTTTTATTGTTTGGTCCAAAATGGAATCACTTTCTTGAAAAATTAACAATTTTGATCAAAAGACATATTTCTTGGTTCAAAATTAGTATTTTCGGTTTGTCCATTTAACAACTAGGAAAAAAATTGAACTATCTTGTTCAAAATTTACGTATTTTGTTCAAAATTCGCTTTTTTGGGGCCAAAATTAATTTTTTTACGATTGATAATTTTTTTTAGTAAAATATCAATTAATGGAAAATTTATCTCTTTTGGTAGAAATTCCATCTTTTTGTGGTGAAAATGCAACTGTTTGATTGTAAATTATTTCGTTTTAGTTTAAGATTTAACTATTTTGTTAAAAATTCGTATTTTTTGCTTAAAAATTCAACAATTAGTTTGGAAATTTTTTCTTTCTTGAAAAATAATTTTTTTCTATTTAACAATTTGGTAGAAAATTTAACTATTTGGTTGAAAATTTATGTATTTTATTGAAAATTAGTTTTTTCAGGTGTAAATTAATTTCCGTAACTGAACATTTAACATTAATTTTTTATTAAAAATTTATCTTTTTTAGTAGAAACTTCAACTATTTATTTCACAATTCGCCCTTTTCGGGTTAAAATTATTCTTCTCAATTGAAAATTTATCTTTCTTTTGGAAAATTCAGCTATTTGGTTAAAAATTCATGTGTTTTTTTTAAATTTCGTCTTTTTTTGCACATGGAGAATTCATCTCTTTTGGTAGAAATTTCATCTTTTTTGGTTGAAAATACAATTGTTTGATTCTAAATTAATTTGTTTTACTTTAGAATTCAAGCATTTTGTTTAAAATTCGTTTTTGTCCGTTAAATCCAACTGTTTTTTATTTAAAATTAACATTATTCTTTTATTCTTAAATATTAACTACTACATTGTCCATTAAAAATTAATCTTTCTAGGTTGAAAATTCCACTTCTTAGTTTAAAATAGAACCAGTTTCTTAATAGCTAATTTTTTTGGTCGATAATTCATAATTTTAGTTAAAAATTTGTTTCTTATTGCTAAAAATTAATTTTTTAAACTTTAAATTAAACAAATTTAACTATCTTGTTAAAAAATTACGTATTTTGTGACAAATTCGCTTATTTTGTCCCAAAATTAATTTTTTTACGATTGACAATTTTTTTTTAGTAAAATATCAATTAATGGCAAATTTATCTCTTTTAGTAGAAATTTCATCTTTTTCGGGGGTGCAAATGCAAATGTTCAATTGTAAATTATTTTGTTTTAGTTTAAGATTCCACTATTTTGTTGAAAATTCGTATTTTTTGTTTAAAAACTCAACAATTAGTTTGGAAATTTTTTCTTTCTTGAAGAATAATTTTTTTCTATTGAAAATTCAATTATTATGTTTAAAGTGCAACTGTTTGGATAAAAAATAACTTTCTTGTCGAAAATTCATATTTTCGGCTAACAAATTTAACAATTTGGTAGAAAATTTATGTATTTTATTGAAAATTAGTTTCTTTTTCGTGTAAATTATTTTTTTAACTGAACATTTAACATTAAAAATTCGTCTTTTTCGGGAGAAAATTAATCTTCTCGATTGAAAATTTATCTTTCTGTTGGAAAATTCAACTATTTGGTTCAAAATTCATGTATTTTGTTAAAATTTCGTCTTTTTTTGCACATGGAAAATTCATCTCTTTCGGTAGAAATTTTATCTTCTTTGGTTTGAAATACAACTGTTTCATTCTGAATTAATTTGTTTTACTTTAGAATTCAAGCATTTTGTTCATAATTCGTTTTTTGGTTAAATCCAACTGTTTTTTATTTTAAATTAACATTATTATTTTATTCTTAAACATTAACTACTAGATTTTTCGTTGCAAATTGATCTTTCTAGCTTGAAAATTCCACTTCTTAGTTGAAAATTGTAATTATTTCTTAATAGCTAATTTTTCTGGTCGATAATTCATAAATTAAGTTTAAAATTCGTTTTTTGTTGTTAAAAATGTATTTTTTAATGTTAAAATTCAACTATTTTGTATAAAGTTATTTTTTTTGTAGAAAATTCAACTAGTTTTTAGAAAAATCTTATTTTCAGCTCAAAAATTAAACGATTTATTATAAAATTTAAATATTTGGTTGAAAATTAATCTATTTTGTTCGAAATTTAACTTTTTTGTTTTGAATGAACTTTTTTGTTGAAAATTCATATTCTCGGGTTGAAAATTTAACTGCTTTATAAAAAATTTAACAATTTGTTATAACATTCAACTCTTTTGTTCAAAATGAACTTTTTTGTTGAAAATTTATATTTTCGGGTTGAAAATTCAATTATTTTATAAAAATCCAGCGATTTGGTGAAAAATTGAACTCTTTTGTTTAAAATTAAACTGTTTTGTAGAAAATGAGTTGTGTTTTGTTTGAAATGGAAAATTAATTCTCCCCAATAAAAAATTAACTACTTTCTCCATGGTTAAAAATGTATCTTTTTTTGATTAACAGTATAACTATTTAATTTTTTTACAAAAGAACAAAATATAAACTAAAAATTAATCAAATCAATTATGGACTAACATCGTATCCACAATTCAAAATGTTTAGGAAATAATTGATGTGTTTTGTTGAAAATTCCTCTTTTTTAGTGGAAAATTCAACTACTATTTTGTTGAAAATTTATCTATCTTGTTAATAATTCATCTTCTTTGGTAGAAAATTAATCTTCTTAGTCGAAAATTCATTTTTTGTTGTTGGAAATTTAACTATTTGTTTGGAAAATGATGTATTTTGTTTAAAATTAGTTTCTTTTGGGTGAATTTTTTTTAAACTGAACATTTAAAATTATATTTTTCATTAAAAAATTATCTTTTTTTCATAGAAACTTTTAATCTTTATTTCAAAATTCATATTTTTCGGAAGAAAATTAATCATCTTTGATAATTCATTTTTCTGGTAGAAAATTCCACTAATTGGTTAAAAATGCAATGTTTTTGATCAAATGTCTGCTAATTCATGAAAGATTCATCTCTTTGGATAAGAATTGCATAATTTTTTATTGAAAATCCAACTGTATGGTTGTAAATTAATAACAATTAATATCATTAGATTTTTCATTGAAAATTCATCTTTTCAGGTGGAAAATTCCACTCCTTAATTGAAAGTTGATTAATAGTTAATTTTTTTGTTTAAAGATTCATAACTTTAGTTAAAAATTCGATTTTTGTTATTAGAAATTAATTTTTAACTTAAAATTCAACCAATTCGTTTAAAATGAACTTGCGCTGAAAATTAAACACTTTTTTTTAGAAAATTCTCATTTTTTGCTCGAAAAATTCAAGAATTTGGTATAAATTTAACTATTTTCTTTAAACGAAAACTGTTTAATTAAAAACTAGTTTTTAAAAATTAAACATTAATTTTCCTTACTAAAAATTTAACTATACTTTTCTTAGTTAAAAATTAATCTAGATAATTGATCTATCTTGTTACAAATTCATATTTTCTAGTAAAAAATTAATTTTCTTGACCGAAAACTTATCGCTTTTGGTATAAATTTCATTTCTCTTAATTAAACTGTTTGTTTGGGAAAATAATCTATTTTTGATCAAAGATTCATCAATTTTGTTGGAAATTCGTCCTTTTTGGTTTAATTAGACAGTTTTTGATTTAAAATGAAAATCTTATCCTTGTTGAGCGAAAAAATGAAAAAAATAGTCGCATTAGCAGACAATTGGAAGAAAATAATATCTTTAGTGTCACTTTTTTTTCAAAATAGTAGAAAAATAGTGTCATCACTCAAAAAAAGTATTAAATAGTGTCAATAGTTTGACGAGTCCGAGGCCTCGGCGAAATTAAATTCATGTGAAATATTTGTCATTATTTTCTGTGGAATTAACTTACTATGTGCAGTTGTACCACGAGAACAAAATAATTCATCAGTACGACTATGGAGGTCTCTGATGTATTTCGTGGCATGAAGAAGAATCTCGACTTTGTTTCGTTTTCTTCCCTCTTGATGGGGTGGCAAAAGGTCTGCTAATGTTTTGTAGCATGTGTCCATGCGCTGCCTTCTGTCTCGCTCCCATGTTTTGGCTTTGAGTTTGCTATAAGAAGAACAAAATACTAATGGAACCGTATTTTTAAAAATTGCAGACTTTACACTGTTTCCCCTATTGTCCCATTTTCCCCTTTTTAAAAGAACTCCTATTTTTTCCCTATTTCCAAAAAGCTTCCCCTTTTTCTTGTTTTTTTATTAAATGCGAACTGAATCAACAGAACCCAATAAGAAAATCCAACTATTTCATTTTTGGAACCGTATTTTTAAAAATTGGAGACGTCAGAAGACTCTTTCAACTATTCTCCCTTTTTTTCCTTTTTTCAGGGTGACCGTTTTAATGAAAGAAAAAAATTCCCGGTCATTTTCAGGTTTGCAAACATTTTTCACGGCCAATGAAAATTTTGAAATGGAACACTAAGGCTAAAAAAATTTTCCATTTCAAGAATAAAAACTGAGCTGCAAATAGTAGCATGCAAAGTGGATCTCTTGAATTTTTAACTTTTAAAATTAAAGTTTAAAAGTTGTTTAATTCAAAAAATTTGTGTTCAAATGCTTAATAAAGTACACGTATAAAATGGAAGGTACTAACATTTTTCAACTAAACATTTTTAAATTAAATGTACTTTAACTGCCACATTAAACATTTTAAACTTTTAGTAACTGTAGAGCTCAAAAATTCAGATTCAGTTCGAAAAATATAAAATCACGGTAACATATTCAATGCTATAAAGTCTCAATTGAAGATTCAGTTAAGGAATTAAAAACTTTTCAAAATAATATTTTAAGCAATCTTAGGCTAGAAATACAACAAATTTAAGCATTTAATTATTTGTATAAACTGAAAAAATTTCTTGAATTGAAAGATAAATTATTATTATTTTAAATAGTTTTAAAATCTTAAAACACTTCAAAGTTTTATATCAAAAAATTGAAAAATCTATGTTATACATTTTTTTAAATTTTAAATTATTTTTTTTATTTTTTCAGAACTTTTAAAACATCTTTTAAAATTATTATAATTATTCCTACGATTTTTTTTTCAATCCTGCCAAATTACAGAAATTTTCTTAAAATCTTCCAAATTCATTTTTGATAATTTTGTAAATCTTTGTAAATCTTTCTAAATATTCTCTTTAAAATAATTTTTCAAAATAAAAAATAATTTTTAATTTTCCTAGGAAATGTTTATTAATCTTCTGAGGCCATTCCAAATTTTTAAAAGGCTTCTAAATTTTTTGTTTGTAATATGCCGAAATATATAATTTATTTTAAATTAATACGCTTCTTTTCAAATATTTGAAATCATTTCGAATTTTAAATGAGATTTGAATTATTCAAAACTTTTAAATATTTCTACAACTGACACAAATTTTTTCTAAGAATAATAGGTGTTCAATTGTTATTACATAAATATACAACAATCTGACTTAAAAATTAAATTTGCTTAAATGAAAAAATTAAAATTGTAAAGTTTAAAGTTTAGATTTTTTGGTTCAGTTTTGAATATTTAATTTAAAATTACTGATTTTAAACGAAAAGTAAGATATTTCTAAATTTTGAGAAATTTTTCTTTTTCTTAAATAAAAATTTCAAATTGAATAGTTTAAAATGGAATATTTTAGAATGAAATAATATTTAAAATTTAATAAAAATCTTTAATTATGAATATATTGTTTTTAAGTTCTTTTAAACCGAAAAATACTTTATAAAGTTTCAATCGAGCATTTATACATATTTGTTTAACTAATAAAATGAAGAATTAAAATGAACTTTTTGTTAAAAATGCATATTTTCGGGATAAAGATTCAGTTGTTTTATAGAGAATTCGACTTTTTTGGTTCCAAACATTCATCTCTTTTAGCAGAAATTTAATCTTTTTTGTTCAAAATTCGTACCTTTGGTTCGAAAATTAAACTATTTTGTGGAAAATGCATCTTCCTTAGTTAGAAATTCAAAGAAAATTTTTTAAAATTATTTATATTTCCTGGTAGAAAATTAATCTTTTTGTTATAAAAACGATATTTTTGTTAGAAATTCGTATTATTTGGTTATAAATTAATCTTTTTGACTTAAAAATTCTCCAATTTGGTAAGAAATTAAAGTATTTTGTTGAAAATTCATATTTTTGGGTTAAAAATTCAATTTTGTGAAGAAAATTCGTCTTTTTCTGCCAAAATTTAGTATCAAATACATCTTTTGCTTAAAAGTTTGATTATTTGTTAAAAATTTAATATTCTTTACTTGATAAATCAACCTATTCGGTTAAAAAATAACTTTTTCTTAAAAAATTGTATTTTCGGTTTAAAAATTCAATTGTTTAAATATAACTTTTTGTTAAAAAATTGTATTTTCGGTTTAAAAATTCATTGTTTTGTAGAAAACTCTTTTTTTTGGTTTCAAAAATCCTTCTGTTTTGTTAGATAGTTAATATTTTTGTTTGAAATTTATATTGCGAGTTTAAAAATTTTACTCTTTTGTAGAAAATGTATTCATTTTACTGAGTAATTCAATTAGATGGTTCATACTTAATGTATTTTGCTGAAAATGTATATTTTTTTATAGAAAATGAATCTTCCTATTGTCACATTAAGATTTTTAATTATTTAATTAAAATTTAATTTCTTTACTTAAAATTGAATAATTAAGTACAAAATTGAGCTATTTGGTTAAAAATTTATATTTTTGGGTAAACAATGCAGTTTTTTGTAGAAAAATCGTCTTTTTATTTCAAAATTTAGTAGAAAATTCATCTTTTGGTTAAAAGTTTGATTATTTGTTTAAAATTTAATATTTTTTACTTGATAATTCAGCCAATTCGGTTGAAATATAACTATTTGTTGAAAATTCGTCTTTTTGGTTAAAAATTTAATTATTTGGTTAAAAAATCATCTTTTTGATTTTAAATTTCGAAAAATTAGTAGGAAAGTGAAATATTTGCTTGAAAATTAACATTTTCTCAAAAACTCATATTTTTGCGTTAAAAATTCCATTTTTTTTCGAAAATTCGTCTTTTTGGCTTCAAAAATTAGTTTCTTTTTATTTCAAAATTTTGGTTGACGACTAACTCTTTCTTGAAAATTCATATTTTCGGTTAAAAACAAAGTCGTTTTGTAGAAAATTCATCTTTCAGTTTTCAAAAATTGATCTGCTTGGGTAGCAAGTTAATCTTTTTTGTTGAAAATTAAACTATTTTGTAAAAATTTTCTTTTAGTTTGGAAATTGAATTAGATGGTTGAAAATTAATGTATTTTGTTGTAAAATTCATATTTTTTTGTTTAAAATTCATTTTTTTTTTTGAAAATTCATATTTTTTGAAACTATTTAATCTTCCTATTGTCAAATTAAGATCTTTGGTTGAAAAGCTAATTATTTTGTTAACAATTGATAGTTTCTACATGATAAATTCAACCTGTTTGGTTGAAATATAACTTTTTGTTGAAAAATGGTATCATCGGTTAAAAAATTCAATTGTTTTGTAGAAAAATCGTCTTTTTCATTACAACAATCCATCCCTTTTGGTAGAAAGTTAATATCTTGTTGAAAATTCATATTTTTTCTCAGGTAATTAATTTTCTTGTTGTAAAATTAATTTTTTTGGTTAAAAATGTAATTATTTGGTTAAAAAATCATCTCTTTGACTTTAAAATTCGTAAACTTAGTAGAAAAGTGAAATATTTGCTTGAAAATGATCATTTTGTCGAAAATTCATATTTCTGCGTTAAAAAATCAATTTTTTTGCGAAAATTCGCCTTTTTGGTTTCAAAAATTAGTTTCTTTTTATTTCAAAATTTTGGTTAAAGATTAAATCTTTCTTGAAAATTCATATTTTCTGTTAAAACAAAGTCGTTTTGTAGAAAATTCATCTTTCAGTTTTCAAAAATTGATCTCCTAGGGTAGAAAGTTAATCTTTTTTGTTGAAAATTCCAATTTTAAAGTTTAAAATTAAACTGTTATGTAGAAATTTTATTTTAGTTTGGAAATTGAATGAGGTGGTTGAAAATTAATGTATTTTGTTGTAAGATTCATCTATTTTTATTGAAAATTGGAAAATTTGGTAGAAAAGTAAAATGATTCGTCGAAAATTTTCTATTTTTGGTTGAAAACTTGTCTTTTTAGGTAGAGAATTATTCTTCTTTCTTGAAAATTCATCGTTTTGGTCGAATATTAAACTATTTCGTTAAAACTTTGTTTTTTTTTTGTTTAAGTATAATTGAGGTATAATATCTTTTGTTAAAAAATAAGACAATTTATATGTCAAATTTTAATAAAACCTGTAGGGTGTCATTTTGACGGACGATTTGAAACTATAAAAATTTCAATAGTTATACTTTTAAGTTGTACATTTTGGAATATTTTCTTTTTGAAATTGTTAAAATTTAATTCAGAATTTAAGTTATCGTTAGTGTTACATAATGAATTCTAAATCAACTTCAAAACCTATGTTTTCTATCACACAACAAACAAATTTCAAAATTTCAAGAAGTGTCACTTTGACGTTTTCAGTGATCAACTACAAAAATTGTTGATTTCCACTTTAAATATACTAAAATCGCATCAACATGATTAAAATTTCAATAAAAACAAGCAACCAATTTTCTATTGCCTTCAAACAAAGTATACTTTGGAGTGAAGTATATAATAATATTAAATATTAACACTGAACGAGACCAGAGATCTTAAAATTTGAGGTTATGTCAAGTGTCAAAAATCCAAACTTACTCTTTCCTGTCCTTCATAATTAAAGTTCCTTGCACCTTCTCATATTTTCCGATAATCCACACTCCTCCCCATCGTCTCTTACATTTTTACATAATTCTATAGAGAAATATCGCAAAAATCCAATCTTCAGAAATGCAGACGAATCGGTTTTTTCTCGTCCATTTTCGTCCTTTCTCGTTTGTTTTGTGTGCGCAGTCGCAGCTGCGCAGCGAGCCCGACGCATCGTTAATTATTTTTAATTACACGCGGTGACGCGGGTCCTCATTAGTTTACTTTTTTCCATAAAGTTCTATAATGTCTTGTCTATCTGTCAACTGCGCCAGCCCGTCGGTGACGTAATTCAATGCGTATAAAGTGGTTTACAGATGGTTTTGTTGCTTTGATTCATACTTTTTTTATAGTCATTTTCCATCGAGTACTTAGCAGTTAAAGCATTCGCAGTTGCGACGAGACACTAGTGCAAAATGCAGTCCAATGGAGGATAAACAATTGTTTTTAGTGCGTCTTCGAAAAATCGTAATATTTAAACAGTGAATCATAACCCCCAAATCTCAGTCGTTAGAAAAGTTGTTGGAATTATCAGTGTTTGGTTACATCAGAAAAGAAGTGCCGTCCCGCGAGTGTAGTGACATATGCCGTTGATAATAATGAATCATAAAAAATAGGATTTTCGATTAAATGACTATAAGTAACAAGTGGGTGGAGCATTGATTAGCAATAGGAGATACAAGTTATCGTGAATCTTGTTGAATTAGATTACTCAGTGCATCGTTTTCATGGCTCGCAGTTTATCACGTTGCGGAGATTGTGCTCGTTCTGATTAAGGTTAACCTTGCGAAAAGTTTTTGCCTCAACACTCGATTGTGATATAAATATTAGCTTGTCTGCTGACAATATATCAGTGATTCCAACATCATATCTTTGCTAAAACCTGGCATGCTGGAATTAAAGCTAAAGTTATAAAAATCTTGAATTTTGAACGGGTGTGGTGAGTTTGTTTTTGCTTAGCGCGTAAGAATGGCTAATGAAACAGAAGTGCCGCGGCATAATATCGAAGAAGTGGAGTATACGGAAGCTGAAGTTGATGCAGAGGATGCCGACGAGGAAGGTTCGGATGGTGTTGTGGTGCCGGAATTACAAGGAAATCTCTCAAAGTGGACGAATTATATTCATGGATGGCAGAGCAGATTTATTGTTTTGAAGAATGGAACTCTATCTTATTATAAATCAGAGCAAGACAGCGGATTTGGATGCAGGGGGTCCATAAGTCTTTACAAGGCGGATATTAAGGTAATTAAGTTTTTTTTGCGGTTATATATTGTATCCGTTATTTTTGATGTGTTTTTATTCGAAACTGGGTCAAGAATTTGTAGGTACTTCCTGTGTTTTTATAGTATTACGGTGTTGCTGCAGGTCAGGGAATGTCAGGGAAAATCTGACAATTCAAAACGATTTTTTTTTTATTGGAAATAAATTTGTTAACTGGTGATTGAAAATGTCTTTTCTTTGGTTGGAAATTAATTTTTTTGCTGAAAATTTAACTATTTTGTTGAAAGTTTAAACATTTTTTTAAAAAACTCATTCTTTTTGGTTGAAATTTTATCACGACTCTTTCGTTGAATATTCCATATATGTTTTTGGTTTAAAAATTAAAAAAAAATTAATATATCAACTATAACATTTTCATTGAGAATTTTTTTTTTTTGCTTAAAATTAAAAAAAAAAAAGATTTAAATATTAAATATCACATTTTTTAAAAAGAATTAATATATTTTGGTTAAAAATATAAGTACCTGATTGAAAGCGGTTCTACTTTGTTGAACATGTATTTTATTTCTGGACAATTCCTCAGTTTAGTTTTTTCAAAACTTTATGTTCAAAATTTAATAATTTCGTTAATTTTTTTGTTTAATTCATTGTTTTTTACTGAAAATTTAACTGTTCCATGTTTAGTTTGAAATTTCATCTTCTTCAGCACTTGAAAGTTGATTTATTTTGTTGTAAATTTAACTATCAGAATAAAATTTCATTCAAATATTCGGTTAAAAGTTAATTCATGTGGTTAAAAATTATTTTTTGTTTTTATAGAAAAAAATTTTTTAATTGAAAAGTCGTTTTGTTGGAAATTCATCTTTCAGTTTTAAAAAATTGATCTGCTTGGGTAGAAAGTTAGTCTTTTTTGTGGAAAATTCGAATTTTCAAGTTGAAAATTAAACTGTTTTGTAGAAATTTTTTTTAGATTGGAAATTGAATTAGGTGGTTAAAAATTAATGTATTTCATTGTAAAATTCATCTTTTTTTGTTGAAAATTCATATTTTTTTATAGAAAATTAATCTTCCTATTGTCAAATTAAGATCTTTGGTTGAAAATTTAATTATTTAGTTAACAATTAATTTTTTCACTTAAAATTGGATAACTCAGCAGAAAATTAAGCGATTTGGTTGAATATTTATATTTTTGGTTAAAAAATGCTGTTTTTTGTAGAGAATTTGTCTTTTCTTTCAATATTTAGTAGAAAATTCATCTTTTGACTTAAAATTTAAAAAAATTTGATTTAAAATTAAATATTACATTTTTTTAAAAGAATTAATATATTTTTGTTGAAATTATAACAACCTAATTGAAAGTAGTTCTACTTTGTTAAAAATGTATTTTATTTCTTGATAATTCATCAGTTTATATTTTTTTTTAACTTTTTGTTCAAAATTTAATAATTGTGTTTATTTTTTTCTTTATTTCATTGTTTTTACTGAAAATTTAACTGTTTCATGTTTGGTTTAAAATATCATCTTCTTCAACACTTGAAAGTTCATTTATTTTGTTGTAAATTTAACTATCAGAATAAAAATTCATTCAAATATTCGGTTAAAAGTTGATTGATAGTTTTTTTAATCATATTCATTTGTGTAAAATGTATATTTTGTACATAAATTTAATCTGCTTGATTGAAAATTCATCTGAATTTTATTTGGTTTGAAATTAATTTTTTTACTGAAAATTTAACTGTTCTATTTTAAGTTGAAAATTTATGTGGTTTAGGTGAAAATTCAACTATTTTGTTGAAACTTAAACAATTTTATTAGGAAGTCAATCTTTTTAGTTAAAAATCACAACGTTTCGGTTGAATATTAATTTGTTTTGCTTGAGTAATCAAATATTTTGTTGAAAATTCCTCATTTTCTAATGAATGCCATAGTTTTTGGCGTAGAATTTTTAAAAACTTGATTTATATATTGACTATTATATTTTTCTCTGAGCTTTAGTATACTTTGATTGAAAATTCAACTTTTTAAATAAAAGTGGGTCTACTTTGTTAAAAATTTATTTTATTGTTTGATAATTCCTCAGTTGAATTAAAACTTTTTTTTGAAATTTAAGTATTTGTTTGATTGTTTTCTTTAATTAGTTGTTTTTAACTGAAAATTTAACTTCCATTTATATTCGAAAATGTATCTATTACAGAAATACAATCTTCTTGATTGAAAATTAATCTGTATTTTATTTGGTTTGAAGTTAATTTTTTTTACTGAAAATTTAACTGTTCTATTTTAAGTTAAAAATGTTTTTGTGTTAAGTGAAAATTCAACAATTTTGTTGAATGTTAAACAACTTTGTTAAGAAGTCCATCTTTATGGTTAAAAATTCGTCTATTTTGGTACTCGAATCTTTTTAAGATAAAAATCATAATAATTGTTTGTTTGAATATTAATTATCTGTTTTTGGTTTGACATTTTTCAAACTTTTGATTAAAATAACATCTCTTATATTTCTTCTTAAGAACTCATCTTTTTTAGCTTAAAATTACAATGTTTTATTTAAATATTAAACATGAACTATTACATTTTTATTTAAGAATCCATATATTTTGGTTGGAAATTCAACGACTTAGTTGAAAGTGGGTCTACTTTGTTAAAACTTTATTTTATTGTTTGATAATTCATCAGTGTAGTCAAAGAAAAACTTTTTTTTATTAACTATTTCTTTGACTTTTTTTCTTTAATTAATTGTTTTTTACTGACAATTTAACTATTCCATGTTTGGTTTAAAATGTTTCTTCTTCACCTCTTTAAAATTTATTTCTTTGGCTGAAAATTTAACTATTAGATTAAAAAATTCGTTTAAAAATTCAAATATTGGGCTAAAAATTCATTCATTCCTTTGGTTCAAAAACTTAGTTTTTTAAAAATCATATTTATTTGTATAAAATGTATATTTTGTACATAAATTTAATCTTATTGACTAAAGATTCATCTGAATTTTATTTTGTTTTAAATTAATTTTTTTACTTTAAATTAAACTATTCTATTTTAATTTAAAAATGTGTCTGGTTTAGGTGAAAATTAAACTATTTTGTTGAAAGTTACAGAGATTTTTTAAGAAGTAATTCTTTTCGGTTGAAAATTCGCCTTTTAGGATCGAAAATTCATCTATTTTGGTAGTTAAATCTTTTTCAAATGAAAATTGCAAATGTTTGGTTAAATATTAACTATCTCTTTTTGTTTAAATAATCGTTTTTAGGTTGCAGATTTATTATTTTAGTTGAAAATTCAATTATTTTGTAGAAAATTTGTATTTTTTGTGTATAAAAATCAACTTTTGGTTGAAAATTCAACTATTTAGCTCCAAATTTATTTATTTTGTTTGATTCATCATTTTAGTTAAGAATTCATTTCATTTATTCAAAAATTACTTTTTTTTTAGTTAAAAAATAAATTTATTGACTGAAAATTGATATATTCTATCTTTGCTCTAAGATTTGTCTTTCACAGTTGCAAAGTTATTTATTTGGTTGAAAACTCTTCTTTCTTGGTTGAAAATTCAACTTTTTTGTTGAAAATTTCTCGTTTTGGTTAACGATTCAACTAACTTATTGAAAATTCGTCTTGTTTAGTTCAATACAATTGTTTTTGATTCCAAATATAATTATTAAAATTTTATGTTTCCTTGGTTGAACATTAATTTTTTAACGAAAAATTTAATTCTTCCACTTTCGGCTTAAAATGTATCTTTTTGAAATTAAAACACAATTATTTGGTGGAAAATGTATATAGTTTACGTATGTTTTACGCAATTTGTGGATAATTCCTTATAAAGTTCTGTACGACTGTTGTCACTAAAAAGCTTTAAAATAGATTTAGAAGAAAAACCTGTTTTTGCGTTACCATTATTGGTGTCCTTGGATACAATAATAAGACAATAAAATAATGTAAAAGAAAATTGATATTTGCTTTGGCAATTGTTTCTGCTGGGTTTTCAGAAAGTTTCACTAATTTGACTCTAATGATACTTTATAGCCATTAGTTCCATGTTCTAATTTCCTTTGTTTGTAAGAACATTATGTATAATATATATCAATTTAAGGTAATTGGTTATTATAGAGATTTCGAGCCTGCGGGTGTGTGTCAGATTTTTATAATCGAGAATTTTTTAAATGAGGGAAACGTCACTAGTTATTTTTTTGTTTGGGAGTTTTTTAAATTTTACTAGAACAATGGATCCAATATTTTAAAAGTGCGATTGACATAATAAGTAACTCAATTTTAAACGAATTTTAATTTCAAAATGTCGCTGCTTACCAATTTTTTAGAAATGGTAGAATTTTAATTAACAATGGCCTATTTTTTTAAATATTACCTGCAACTCTACTGTTTCCAATGTTTAAAATAACCGTAAAATTGTCAAATATAGTTATTTGTTTAATCACATTTTCTTTTCCTTTATTTATTAAAATTCAAACCGTTGTTTTTTAAAGTTAGTAAGAAGCGATAGTAAAAAATTATTTGCAAAAAATAATGTTTATTATTTTAAATCAGATCATCAGCAATATTATTCTGATTCTTAAAATCATAGAAAAACTTTTTTCAGAGGTCTGATTTTTTGTTTAACTTACTTATTTTATAATAAACATAAGAAAAATGAAAAGCAGTTGAATATTTTTTATAATTGATATAATAACTTCAAATTAAAGTTGTTTAAAATCTTATTCTTGAAGTCTAATTTTTTTGTTAAAAATAATCGATGTTCGATATAAAAAAGTTAATACAATATGTTATTGAGCAAATATTTTGCAGATTTTTTCAAGTCTATATTTGATTAAAAATATAAATTTTTGATGAAAAACAGTAGCATAACATTTATTTTAAATGTTAAGTATATTTCTGACTACAAACGCAAATTTAATGTAAAATTCTTCAAAAAAGTTTTATCTTCTTTGAAAGCCCATTATTTTTTATTAAATATATAGATTTTCTTCATAAAACACGAAACTGACCTAAGATTGTGATTCTACTCTTAAGCCTAATGATTAAAAAATTAAAAATGCCTATTTTTAACGGAAAACACTATCATAACAAAAAATAATTAATAATTATGAATCTTCTTCGAAATTTAATTATTTTTGTTTAAAATTAAACATTAATTAAAAACATTAATTAAAAACATTATTAAAAAATTGCAAATCTTTTTTTAAAATATTTGAAAGGATTAAAAATATTTTGGGGCATTTTAAAAGATAACAAAACATTTACAAATGCGTGTGAAGTTGGCCCCCCACATTGAAATTTTAGAATTTTTTTTTAGAGTTCTGACATCCTTTTGAATAGTTCT
>JAAAKG020150373.1:0-31560 GCA_010014905.2 Druon quercuslanigerum
ATATATATATATATATATATATATATATATATATATATATATATATATATATATATATTTAAACAATACAATTTTAAAATATTTTTATTTTCCTGAAAATTGCAATAAAATATTTTTCAATTTCAGACGAGTATTTTTTTTTGCATCTTTGCCTAAAAAAATTAACAATTTTAAGTTATTAAATTAAAAATTACAAATTAAAAAAACAATACAAAAATAGATTATCATATATGATTGCAATATTTAAAAGTGTATGATTTTAAATCTATTAATTAGAAACAGCTTTTTTTAAAGTGGAGTTTGAAATTTTCAATATTTCAGAACACTTTCAAATAAAAATTAATTCAATTTTCAAAATCTTTTTCTAAAAAATTTCTTATTTTCAAGGCTTGACTTTAATGAATTATTGTCTTAATTTTCCATTACCTTTAATTTTATTTTTTGTAAAGTTTTTCTGTTATAAATTCTGCACGCTTTCAATCAATTGCATATTCTGCGATTTCGAAGAATTAAAAAAATGAGGCAATTTCGTACGTTCAAAAATGAAACCAATTTTTAATATTTAAATCTAACATCATAAAATTTCAAAATGACTATTGAGGCTTTTCATATAAAATTTTTTAACTTTAAAAGATTTGGTAGTGAAATTACTTTTTTTAAGATTTTTAAAATTAACATTTCTAACTACAAAAAATTAAAATTTTAATACATTTAAAGAAACCCGATAAATTCTGAAGGTTGAAAATGTTTTTTCAAAAATTTTATTATAAAAAATTTTATTTTTAGTATACATATTTATGAAGCTTAATTTCTCATTGAAATAGAAAGAGAAGAACATTTTTTTAATTCGGACAGTCACTTTTTTAGCCAAAAAAGTATTTATCTTAATGAATATTGACTTTGCACATGTGGGTAAAACATTTTTGAAAATATTAATTTTTTTTATAATTTCAGTATCTTCGTTTAGGGAAATGACTTTTTTAAAAATGTTTTTGGCTTTGAGAACAATTTTAGGTTAAATAAATTTTATAAATAACTAGTTCTGTTCAATTATGTATCTTATAGAAAGTCATGTTTTAAAAAAAAGTTCAGTGTTGGAGAAAAATTACATTATTTTGATGTTAGGATTTTTTGTGCTGTTATTTTGGATTTAATTGTGATGTGTCTATTACAATAAATGTTGTACATTTAAGAGTGTTTTTATAAATGAGTAAAATTGGTGATATAAAATAATTATTGAAAATATTAGAAGGTTACTTAAGAACATTTTTTACTTAAGAACGCAAGATAATAAACCAGTAACCTTATCTTAAACAACAATTTAAAAAAAAAAGTTTTGAAACATGACCCTTGCTAGGGTCTTTTTTATGCCTGATAAGGGTAACGCTACGTTACCAAAAAGTTGCAAGCAGACCATTTTTTTATTGGAAAAAAGTCTGAACATGTTGCTTGGAAATTAGACATATAATTATTTTCCTGATCCTCTAGATTTGTTATTCATTATTCCCTGATGTAAAAAAAACTGGAAATCCAACATCTCTCTGTAGCTGACAAATATTACATAGTTGGCGATTCAAAATATTAAAATTTAAGTTTTACATTAAAGACTTACAGATTCTTCAATAATTTCAATAGTTCAATTGTTGAGATGGTCGATTTAACTATACTATGTTATGTATCTTATAATATGTCGTGTTATTTTGGTTTTCGGCTTATCTATGGATTTATAAAAATATTATAATTTTCTTAAAAGAGGTTCCTTTAATAGATTTGCATCAAAAAACTTTTAAATCTTGTTGTCGTACCGTCAGAACAGAAGCGATAACTTTTGG
This sequence comes from Druon quercuslanigerum, assembly GCA_010014905.2. Lineage (NCBI taxonomy): Eukaryota > Metazoa > Arthropoda > Insecta > Hymenoptera > Cynipidae > Druon > Druon quercuslanigerum. Next base: position 1,833 of record JAAAKG020150373.1, read on the forward strand.
GCAATGTCTTGCTACTTTATACGCGTGTCTTTGAAACATCTGCACTTGTGCAATGCAACATCTTAAAAAGCGCGCTTGAAAAAGTTTTCCTTGTGCGCGGATTTGAGTTGCGCAACTTTTCATCGTGTGCCAGTTAAAAAGTTTTCCATTTAGGAAACCAGGGCGAGAAGTACCACGCCCTCCAACTGTACGCGTGCAAAAGTGCTCTTCTTCGGAGAGAAGAAGTGCGGACTGCTCGTATTTTGCAGCTGCCAAAGCAAAGTTTGGAATTAGTTGGTATGGCTGTGCAGTTATATTACCAACGTGAGCAGCATCTCCGGTTCACTCGTTCAACATTTAAAGTAAACGTGAGAATTACCCCTTAAAATACTGGCGGGTGATTCGCACTTCGCCGAGATCTCAAATGGAAAGCAAAGTGTAAGAAAGGAGGTTAAAAATAACTTTTTGAAGGCAATTATTCTTGACCGATTTTTTATTTCGTTTTTTGAATACATTAAGCTTTAAGTTTTGAAGAGATAAACATGGCCCGATTTTTACGTTCTTACCTCAATGATAAGGCACAACTTTTATGTCAAATCTGACTTCCTCGATTTGTATCAAATGTCCACGTTTTGAGACACCGTGAGTAAGCAAAAATGATTTTTTCGAAAGTGGTTGACTGTCTGTAGTATGTAGGCACGATACCTTTTTCCAGGAACATTTTTCAAGAATACTGTACAGGCTATCGAAAAAATGTTAAAAAAAAAATTTCTAATATTTTAAGGATAAAAAATCTTTCAGCTGCGCGGTCATATTCTCATTTCGCGATGCACGTGCGCCTAGTATTAAACTGGTGCTACGAGCTCGGCTTTTGTATTTCCTCTACACTTATTCAAAGATCCATGAAAATGACAGATCAAAGCATCGACAACTGTAATTTGGTGACTGCACATTCTGTTTTTTAAAGTTCCTTCAGATTTAACGAACTCATTCTCATCACGTATCTCGTGCTTCGCACTCGATTTTGTCTAAAATGTAAACTTTCCTACACTATATGTTCAAAACTATTATACCAAATGTATATTATATTTATTTCTGCACCTCGCACTGGTAGTGTCTATTCAGGTAATGCAAAATAATGTACAAATTTTATTTTACATGATTACTTTAATATTTGCTATTCATTTTGCACTAATTTTTGTTCTTAGCTATCCTGAAAAATCTATCATTTCAACAAATTTATATTATTACATTTCACAATATCCATTGTGGTATTAAACATTTCATTGCATTTTGTGTCGTTTTTCCATAACTTTAATTGAATTATTTTTAGTGCTAGTTTTTTACTATTTAAACTAAAAATTGTTAAGTAAAACGTTATTATGGCTCGTATTGTTTTTCCAAAGAGTGAATGGTTTTTTAATGTATCTTTATAACAAAAGCTTATAACAAATTTCTAGTTTTCTTTTGGAAGATTAATCCTTGTCATTCATTTTTTCATAGCCTGTGTCGTTTGTTCTAAAATTTGATTTTTATTTTTAATGTTGTTTCTACGAATAAAATAAAAACTATGCGCCCGATAAAAAAGTGAACAATCCCTCATTTTTATATATTTCTTAAGTTCATAATTTTTCTTGTATTATCAGTTTTTGTATCTTTCATAGTTTGATGGCCAGATGGAATTTTTTATTTTTTATGATTTTTTATGCTGTCAAAATTTGAATTTTCAATTTTTCAAGAAAATTCTATGAGTTGTTATGATAATCCTGTATGGCATTTAAAAAGCAAAATTGTTCTTCTTTTTACTTTTTTTCATATCGTGCGTTATTTGGTTTAACATTTTAATTTTTTACTTTTTTAATTACTATAACTCTGGTAAATTTTTTTTAAAAAAGAGTCACCAGGAGAATTGGTTTGTCTTTTTGAGCACTACGACTGACCGTGCTGATTAGGATGTGAAAAAAATTAATTTGTTTTAGATAAACTTTTTTGATAGGACGCATATTTTTTGTTTTAATTGTATAAAATATCATTGCAAATAAAAAATGCCATTTTCAAGCTTAAGCAATGAAATTAAATGACCATTAGGTTTTTTTTTAAAAACGAGGTTTGATACGAAAAAAGAGAATGGACAAAAGTTGCCTAAATTATATATATAAATTTTCTTCGTAGTATTTTTTTGATATACCGTCTACTTTTGGCAATTGTAAAAACAAGCAAATTATTACTATTCATGGATTTATTGAAATGATACATTTTTTAGGGAAGCTGCAAATAAAGATTAATTTTAATTAAGGAATAAATATTAAAGTAGCAATAAAGAATAGTTTTTATTTCTTCATACTCTCTCCCTTTTACGGGGTTGAATGTCTTTACATAACTCTGAATGAAAGCCCTGTACTTCCATTTTCTCTTACCATTATCAATTTACAATTTCCACTGAAGTCTGCGACCCTACTTCTTAATTCTCTTTCTTTCGGAGATATTTTTTGACTTTTTTCTATCCTGTGCAACCAGCTCTCTCTCTGATCTTCTAGCTTCTTTATCCCCCCCCCCCTGACTATTTTCATTCAGAATTCATTTAATTCTCTCTTTTGTACAAACATTCTCTTGTTCATTCATTCATTGAATACATGCATTTTATAACACGTAACCTCTCCAATTCTGAATTGTACTACTGTATTCCATTTGCTTTCCTTTAAAATCATTTTAGGCATTTTGGCCTCCCCTGTCGCTTAACCTTCCTCATCTTGCTATGCCTTCATCGCTTTCTCTAATTCCTCCACACACTTGGGCAATTTTGCTTCCCTCTTCCCTTCTTAGTTCCTCTTTGAATTCCAGGCTGTTTTCACTTGCCTGACCACCATCTTTCTCGTCCTATTTCTTCCCTCATTACATAACCTGGGCACTTCCAACTCAGTCCCATGGCCCATCTCGAAAATCTCTCATGCAAACTTTCAATTTTCTTATGTTCTTTCCATTCCCAAATTGCCAGTCCATAGCTTAACGCTGACCATACTAATTCATCAAACATTTATACTCTCATCTTCCAGTTGTCCTTAAACCTTCTTTTTTCTATACCCCATACTTGTCCAATTACTTTACTCGCGTATTCCAATCTCTTTCTGACCTGCAGCTCGCTTTCTCCTCCCGTTTCAAATCAAAATCCTAGGTGGCAAATCTTATCCACTAGCTTCATCACCACGCTGTTTATCTTCCATTCGTACTTTAATCTACCCATTTTATTTTTGAAATACATAATATTGGTCTTGTTCATATGCACAATTCACATATTCTTTAAATACTCTCATTAACAGATTCATACCTCTTTCATCATCCGATACTAGCACTACGTTACCTGAATGGTGAATACAGTCAGCCCATTCCTAATGTAGTCCTCCTTTTCCCTTTCCTCTCCATCTTCCCCTCTAAATCTGCCTGACGAATACATATAGAAGTGGGCTCAACGGACACCCTTGCCTGAGCCCCCTTCCTGTCCAGAATTTCTCACCTTTCTTATCTCCTATCTTCACCCTTATCTTAGTACCCACAAATATTTTGTTTATTCTCTCTATAAAACCTTCGTCTATTCCTTTATCTTTCATGGGTGCCCATAAAACCCTCCTGTTATCTTAGTCAATTGCTGCCTTTAAGTTTAAAAACAATGCAACTAGCTTTCCTTTCTTCCGCCCTAGGTTTCTATTGCCTAGATAGTTGAGCACATAGACGTTATCTATGGTTCCCATCCCTTCTCGAAACCCCATATAGTTGTATGGTATACTTCCCTTTTCTTCCACCTGTTTTCGAACATTTTATATCTCACCGACATGAGTGTGATACCCCTATATTCCTCCACCATTTTGCCTTCTTCTTTCTTAATTAACGGTATTACTAGCCCTATCTTCCACACCTCCGGCCACACTTCTCCTTTCCATACCTTGTTGCTAATCCTCCACATTTATTCCCTCATTCAGAATCCTCCATATTTCAGTGCTTCATTTTCAAAGCCACCTACCCCTGTTGCTTTTAACCTTCCAATCGCGGAATTTAAATAACCCTACTAATCTCTTTTTCAATGTCCTTGTCCCCATCCACCACTTTTCTTACTTCTCCCTTTCCCCTATATTTAAATTTACCTAACAGCCCCTTGAAGTGCTTCGTCTACACTTTAATTCCTATGTCTTCATGCATACCCTTCTTGCACCCTCCTTCCCTATTTCTCACTTCTCATTCTCTTCCCTTCTTCTACCAATTTCTCTACTTCTTCTATGCACCTTTCTTTCTACTTGTCTCTTTTCTTCTTTATCATTCTCTCGTGCTCCCTCTCTCTCCTGTCGAGTTATGCTTACTCCATTTCACCTCAACTCCATTTTCTTACACTCTACTTTATCCTATCTTTACTTTCCATGCATTCATCATCCCACTTTTATCTCATAAACCCCTCTTCTTCCTCTTGGTCTCACGCTTTTTCTTATCTTATTTATAACTCATTTTAGTTCTTATAGCAGTGTGCCTACTCCTTCCGCCTTCAAACTTCCTATCTACCTATCTCCTCGTTTTCTATTTGTCCCATTGTCGCGATTACCGGAAAGTGTTCCGAGGGTATCACGTTGCCCACTTTCATTCCAACCATCAGCCTTCTTATTCTTTCTTCTGACAGAATGCAATCTATTACGTTATCCCCTATAAGCGTGTACGTATATTCTTCCTTCATTCTTTGTTCCTTAATTTTTTTTCCTTCTTCCTACATTCTTCCTACCTTCTTCATCTCCTCTTGCACTCCCATCACAAATGAACCATCCCACCTCTTCCAACAAGTCCAGTAGCCCCCTACCCGCCAAATCCGTTTCCTTTTGTTTCGATTTTCTTATAAACCTTTTTGTCCATCCCATAATTATCCCCCGTGCTCCCCGGTCCATGCATTCAAATCCCTTCCTATCAGGACCAGCCTCTCCTCTTTTTCCTCTGTCCATTTCCTTATTGTTCTCCATTATCCCTAATCTCCTCTTCTTCTGTAAACGCATACTACTTTTACTCATTTTTTTCCTTCTAACAATAGTCCCGTTCCTTTTTTTTATATGCTATCCCTTTTTTTCTCTACCACCAGTTCCTTTTAAGCCCTGGAACCATGCCACCCATTCCTCTCCCTTTCATGTGCTCCATTCTTGCAGTCTGCATCTTCCACTCATATACTTTGGGCAATATTCTTTTTATGCTTTTCCAATCCTTCTCATCCACCCACGTCTCACTCATCATTATCACCTCCCACTTCTGCAAATCTCCTTAAAATCCTTTATTTTCTTTTTTTAATCCTGAAACTCAACAGAACCCCCTTCCCCCGTGATACTTGTATTCCCCTTTTAATCCTCTTTGTCTCTCCCACAGTTTTTCTACTTCATTGTTCCAAATCCTTATCTTTCCGTTTCACCATATCCTATCTCTAACAATCCTTACCCTATTACCTTTACACCTTTTAGTTCATGCCTCTCGTTCGATCAGCCACCTTCTTATCATTTCCTGCCACGTCAGTTCTTCTTCGATTCTTTCATTTTTTCCTTTCAACGTCTTCTTTTTCATCAGCGTTCTAATCTCTTCCTGAGCCCTTTCACTGTTCACTTCCAATCCCTTCACTATTATGTTCTTTTTGCTCTTCGCTCTCTCTCTTCCCCTTATATTCTTCTTTCAACCTTCTGATCATGCTTAACCACCTTACACTCTCTCACTGCTTCCACACTTCCTTTCTCTCCCATCTTAGGTACATTCCTTGGTTTTATTTTGTTCACTCTCTCTCTTCTCGAAGTTTCATGTTCCTTTTTTAACCTTCTCATTCTCTCTCTGCCTATTCTCAATGCTTTCCAATTTAATCCATACTTTCTCTTTCTCTCTTTTCCATAATTGATCAAATAATTTCTACTATTGTCTCACTTTTCTTACCTTGTCTTTCACCCCCTCCCCTTGCCTCGCCATATCATTCAGTTTTCCGGAAATCTGATCCAATTTTCCACAAGTCGCTTCTCTAAATCCCTTTATAAGGGATTCTAGTTTTATAAACATATTCACTTCATAGGTATGTTAAGCTAGCACAACACTATTGAGGTATCGAGATGAAACCTACTTCATAATTTAGGGCTCATTTAGGGCTTATTTGGGCCTGCAGTCCTAAATTTATGGTTCCCTTATTTTTTGTAAAAAATAGTGTTTGCGCTAGCTTAACGTTAAGCTGGCCGAACATTGCTGTAAAACGTACTGCAAATGATTTTAGAGAAAACTCACCTTACAGAATAATTTAGGGCTCATTAAGGGCCCTGGGAATATGATAAACAAAAAAATATGTTTAAACAATTTTTGTTTAAACAATCATACTAAAAATGAACGAAACAAATTTATTTTCTTACCCTATGTTAAGACTCATTTAGGTCTGTGGGAATATGATAATCGAAATTTAAAAAAAATTGTTTAAACAATTGTTGTTGAAACAAATTTTCAAAAACAAAATATTTTTTCATTTCCCTTCCATAATTTCAGGCTCATTGAAGGGCACTAGGAATAAACAATTTTATAAAGTAATAGGGAAATATTATTTTTTTGTGAAATTCATGTTGAAGACGGTAATTTTATTATATTTTTTAAAAATTATTTCTATCTGTTAGTGAAAACTTTCCCAGTATTTTTAATTGATTTTTCATTTTTTAAACAATTGTTATTTTTTTAAGCCATATTTTTTGACAGTAAATCGTGAAAAGTTACTATTTGTCGGAATAAGTAATATAGGTAATAATAATCAAAAATAGTATTTTTTGTTTGACATATTTTCCAATTGTTTGAAGAATTTCTATTTGTATAACTTTTACACAAATTCGTGTAAAGTTAATATTTTCTAGAATTAATGACACATTTAGCGAATGTTAAGAGTAATCTTTTCTTTAAGGATATTTGGCAATTATTAAAACAACTTTCTTCCCCTGTTAGTCGTGAAAAGTTATAATTTCATGGAATTATTGACGCAGTCAATAAATGTTAAGAGTGATATTTTTCTTATGAAAGAGAGTTTACTATCAATTGAGTAATTAATATTACTTGCTCCTTTTCATATTAAAGTCAGAAGAAATTCTCTTTTCCTCTCAATTATTTGTTTTTGAAATTATAACGCTAATGATGTTTAATCATAAAATTTTAATATTCGATACTTTTTTGTTGATTTTTTAGAAAGATTATATAAACAAATTCCGAACAATACATTAATACATAATTACTTTTTCTGATTTCATGAAGAAATGTATGTGTATACAAATCTCGAATCGTGATAAGTGTATGGTAAACATTTTGAAATAGAGATTATGATAAGATTATAATTTAATGACGGCAAAAAAATTATGCAGAAACTAAATTTATATTTGTTTAAACTTTTGTAAACGAATAATAATATTTTTTAAATAATATAATTCCTAATTTATAATATAAAGAGCAAATGACAAAAGTCTCCAAGCAACGAGTTTTTGGTGTGATTTTAAAATTACCTGATGCAAATTCCAAAATTTCTGAAAAATATATGATTTAGATGATTAAGATTAGTATTAAGAAACATTGATTAAGTATCAAGTTCCGAAATTGACATTATGGTATTTTAAGAGTCCTGCCGGAAATCTCGCGGTTTCGAAACTTTGGAGCTTCTTCTTCACTTTTGTCGTCTGCTCTTCAACGTTTTTAATGAACTGTATTTTATTATTAAATATTTAACGTGTTTACTTAAAGGAACTGCAAATTAATAAACCTGTGTGGAAAAAGCCCCGCTGAGCCCTCTTAGGATGAGGGCCCCCGGTCCTGTTGTTGACAGAACAAATTTTAACGTTTCATAAGTTCTAACTTACAAAGAATGAATATCTGACGAAAATTCGATGACACTTTTTTAAAATTCATAATTTTGTTTTATTTATGAAAAATTTTGAATGTTTATAAAAAATTACATTTCCTGTCATTGTAAAAAGTTGTAAAGTAGTCTACAACAGCAAAAAACGAAATATTACACGAAGAAAAATTGTATCGATTTAAATTATTTATTGAAAAATTATTTTACTGATATTCCTGATAATATTTCGTGTATTTTACTTTTACATAAAGTCGTATAATAATAAATAAATAGGAAAAGAGATCCCTAAAATTTGGTACTTTAACTTTTCTGAACTGTAGATTGTGGAGTTTCAAATATTAATATGCTCCAATTCAAGCAGCAAAAAATAATAAAATTGATCCCATAATTCAGTGACAAATGCATTCATAAAATTGAAACCCGTATTATTTAAATCTAGTAAATCACCAATTGATCCCATCCGGGCCACGGTTGGGCAGTCGGGCAATATCACGGCCATGCTCCATGCCAGCGCAGCGTCACGATGCTGACCAGCTGACTGGCCAGCCCTCGACTTAAATTTTCACCCGGGATCGGATTATAAATTTTCATAATTAAATATCCCAAAAAGCATAATTCTAAAAAATTAGGAAATAAAAACTATATCTCAAAGTTTTCAAATGTTCAGACTGGAAAATTTTTTATATAATTTATTTATAAGATTGATAAAAAATATCGGATTACAAATTTTTATCATTAAACATCACTGATATCATAGTTTTATTAAAATTAAGAGGTTAAATTATTATTCTCTGCCTTTAAAAGACCTCACCACACATTTGTTTATATGATTTGTTCATAAAATTAATAAGAAGTTCAGATTACAAATTTTTATCGTTAAGCATCACTGTGATCATAATTGTGACAAAATTAAGGGGTAAAGCTATTTCTCTCTAATTTTAGGAGTCTACACTGGGTATTTGTTTATGATATTTGTTCATAAAATTACTAAAAAATATCAGAGGAAAAAATTTTATGAATTTAAATGCAAAAATGTACTTTCAAAACGAAAAATCCATAACGTAGATTCTTTGCTAATTTAATTTATTTATGACGATTAACTTTACCAGATAATACTTCAGCTCATCCAGTCCAGAGATGCTAAACATAGCAACAAAATTTCCACCAAAAAATTACAAAAAAATCGACTAATTTTTTACTTTCTGCATTAACATTTATGTTTAACGAAACAAAAATTTGAAAAAACGGGTCACATAAATCTCTTAAAAACGAAATGCTTATTTTTTTCGAAGGAAAAAATCTAAAGCTTGTTAAGAATTGCCTTCTGCAAGTAATTTTGAACTGCGTTTTTTATTTCGTCGCAGTACGGGGCACATTAAAAAAGAATTGAAAAATTTACTACAAAATGCAGAAAGACAAAATTTTATATTGGAAATCAGCGTATAGTTCATATATGAGAGTATATTTCAATAGTAGATGATTACTTTAAATAGGATATATGTTCAGGGATGCAGGTCAACGTATAATAGGAGAATTGCAGCAAATAGACAGGGGGATAATGTAAAATTGTAGTCTTACAGGTCAACTAGTCACGCAAAGCGAGGTCGAAAAAGGGAAATCAAGAAACTTTCAGTAGTACAGGTCAGTATATAGCGAATCCGTGGGTATGTATTAAATGGCATAGTTCAATGTATATTTGGTAAATGGAAGACTGTTCGGAGAAAGGTGAAAATTTTCAGCAGAGCAGGTCAACGTATAGTCTGTTAGCGAGAGTATAAGGGATAAGAGGAAAGAAATTTTAAGTAGTACAGATCAGTGGCTAGTCGGTCATCAGATATCCTGGGAAATTTTTCAGCAGTACAGGTCAGTTTCACTATATTTCTAGTAGTTAATGTGAATCTAAAAGGAGGGACTTCTTCAAAGAGAACAGGAAAGTAGTTGAGGGGAAAGTTTCAGTAGGAGAAGTCAACACAGAGTTAGTCACTTGAGGTGACACAACTGGATGTTTCAATAATTAAGCTTAAGGCTTCTTCTAAATAGCTGATTGATTTCCTTGAAGTTTCTTCAAAGTTTTGTAAAATGTAGAGAACTTCAAAAATTTTGATTCCCTTTAAAATTGTACCAGAATGTGATTCTTATAAACCTTGGTTTAAATTTATTTAGCAAATACAATATGTTGTTAGTCATAAATACTTGCTACGTGAAAATTGCTCGACCCACTGTATCCTATTCAGTGCTTTATTTGAGACCCTTAGCAACATTTTCATTAGTCTAAATATTTTCAACGCAGTCTTTTTCTGTGCAGTACGTAGTAAAATCGATGTTTATTTCTTCAGCATAATCTCGAAAACAGTTTAAAGCTTAAGTCGCAAGTTTGATCGAAAATTGTTTTACCGGTTAGCCTGAACGAAGTTTGAGGTTCCCATTCGAGAATTCAGTATAAGAATGTTCGCAAGCATCGTTGAACTTCAGTAAGTGTAAGGGCATGTGGCGCACCGGGGTGTGCATTTTAGTTGGTACTGAACAAAGTTTGCTTTGGACCAGACATTAGAGGAGAGTAGACTTGTGTTTTGGTGTAGTTACAATGCCATGAGAACGTACCGCCCATTACAGGAGGTACAAGTTTCTTGCTGAGAGGGTGGTGCTTATACTTGACCCAGCATCACCAAATACCGGAGAACGGATGGGATCAGTTTAAATGTAAAGCTATATCTTCTGAAAGCACTAGATGAACACGCAGATTACAGGTTTGATTAAATTTTGACATATATGAAATGGAAATCTGAGAATATCGTTGAATTATAATGTTTGATTACTATGTATGCGATAGATGAAGCTTATTCAATATTTATGGAAAAAAACATTACCATAGGAAGTTCTTTCAATAGTTTTTGGAGGGAGACATTAAAAAATAATTAGATATTTCTTTTAATAGATAAAAAACTGAGAAAACAAATTTTCAGTGAAAAATTAATCCTCCTTTTCTTAGAGAGTTTCTCTATTGGCGTAAATTCTTTATTAATCCTTTATCAAATCCGCGGTAGGGAATGACCACTGATTACAAAAAGGCCATCAAGAATCTGGAGTTATCTGGAATAAACGTGTGTTTTGAATCCTTTATGGATTAACAGCGCAGTTTTGAACCGATTTAAATTGAAGTTGATACGTTAAGATATAATGTAAGATTTAAAAAAAGCCGCAAAAACAACGAATTTTCAATTTCTGATCCCATTTGCAACATAATTCATCGACATTTTAAATTTAATCCAATTTTATTAAATAAGTATTGGATGAGTTCTTACGGTTAAAAAATGGCTATAGTATTTGGGATAAATTCCTTAATAAAAAAAATGTATGGTCTTTACAACTGTGACTTTAATACACAATTAACTGCAAATCATTTATATTTTATTCTATAACTTTGTTCTTTAGATTTTAATGTGATTTTTGCTGATGAGGCATACAGTTATGCTAACAAAGTTTTTCTAAGCGTAGTCTAGAGCTTACAATTTTGACCCATTTTTGGAATTTAAAGAAACTAGAAGTTAACTAAATTTCAAAAGTATTTGTGAAAGCTGTTTTTATGATTTTATTTTTTATTGAAAAATAAAGATTACATATTTTTAAAAATAATCCTATCCTTTAGAAACTACTTATATTTATGCAAAACATCATGAAATCAGTAAACACATTTCTTTAAATATTATCCAATGGGTTACAACACTAAAAGAATGCATTGATTTCTATATTAACAAATTAATAAGTAAAAGTGCTATTTTACAATTAAAAATACTTAGAGACTTTGTTTTTAAATTTTATGTTCAAGATATACGTAAAACTAACATTTAGTCCCCATTTTTTCTAACAAGAAAGTAATTGTTAATGTGATAAACAAATTAATTAAACAAATGCATATTTTAGAAATATTGCGCTTTTAGAACTTCATTTTTTAAACAAAATTGATCCAAAATTTGTCGGTGATAAATAATGTGTGAGATTTTTCAATATCTGATATGATAAACAAATGCAAACCTTTGTTAATTTTAACCGGCAGATTTCGTTTTTTCAACGAAATTAATTTTAAATTACTTAGTAAGAACGTTCCCTTGTGATATTTCACAAACAAAAAAATGTTTGTTTCATAAACAATGTTATAAGAATCTTCACAACTTGACAAATATATGTCGTGTTTTGTTACGAAATTCATTTCCGGTGACTCGAGAAGGAATCTTATATTTTAGGAAACCTTTCAGGCGACAATATCGGTTATTTATTTACATAAATTTGATAAGATTTTCATCAATTTTCAACCTAATGTTATTTTTATAATAAGCCACAAGTGTTTTCTTATAAGTCATTTCTTAAAGGCAAACAGCTCATAAATGGGTTATAAAATAAATAATAATTGTACTTTGATAAAATAGCATAAGGGGGGATTTTGCCAAGTAATTTTGAAAAATTTCCTTTGAAAAGTTGAATCTGCAGCTTAAAAATTGATAAAAATTGATATTTGCTGGTCAAATCAACTAAAGACACTAAAAATTATTATCAGGTATTTAAATACTGTGAATATTATTCATTGCCGACATTTTTTTATAAATTATGTTTAGAGTGTTTAGAGCATGAAATGGTTAAGATATGCATTTGCTTATTACATTTTTTATAACGTACACAAATATTTTGGCTTCATTAAAAATGGCAACTCAAAATTGTTTTGCGTATAACCTAAACAAAAAATAGAAAAATTAAGTAACAAAATAAAAAAATTGACTCGCACAAATATCTTTAAAATTAAGTTAACATTCATTTTTTTAAATGCACACATCGGATTCAAATTCTAAGCTCTGGACTAACTTATCCAGAAAAACATAGAAAATATTTTATTATTGAATTTTATCTGGCCAAAGCCATATCATAAAAACTAGGATTTATCACTAGCGATGAGTTATTTCGGATCTATCTCAGATATAAATTAATTCCAGAATTGTAAAAAGGATTTACATATACTATAGGTTCCATATAAAGTAATGAGTATTAAAAATTATATGCCAATTAAAAAAATATTATTTTTTTATTTATCTGAAAACAGTATAAATAATTTAAAATATTAATACAGAATTTGACATATTGTGGAAACATAAGCACAGTTTTGTTTGATGTATTGTGCCACGAGATCGTAAAATATATTTCCTTGGGGCGTAACGGGACTGACTTGAAAGAGTGTCCAGTAAGTAAATTACAACCTTTTTATTTTTAAAGGTAGAGATAAAGAGATGAATACAAAAGACAAAATTCTCTATTTTGAAAATGTTATTATCGTTTACAAATGTTAACGTCCGACTTTTAAAATTGTAATTAATTTAAATTTTGTTTTCGAAACTATTACTTTGGACAAATAACTTTTGCATAACAAGAAATAATCTTCCTCAGACCTGAAACTTAACTCGAAAACTTATGCCGCCAAAGCTGCGGCATATCTATTTCTGTTCCTCATAGCTACCTTTTTACAGAGGAAAACAATATGTATTTCTTCAGTATAACACATTTACCATTTTCGATCAACGTGAGATTTAATTTCATTCATTTTTAGAAGATTTTATTACTTTTTAAAGGTTATAAGCTTCTGTTTAAAATTTTTTTAATTAATTTAAGTTTCTGTGTTATAGCGATTACTTCAAACATATAATTTTTGAAGAACAAGAAAAAATCTGCCCTGGCCAGAATTTAAAATAAGAAAGTCGCTATGCTTTAGTGGAGCGTTAACTTATTCAAATGGTAATAAAATCTTCCAAAAATTATTTAGATTAAACTCGCGTTGATCAGAAAGGGTACATTTGTCATAGCAGATTTTTTCTTACTTTTTAAAAATTATTTGCCGAAAGTAATCATTTTAACATAGAAATCAATACTAATTGAAAGATGTATGTACTTTTATATTTCTTTTATTTATTTAATCAATATTTAGCGAAGTAACAAAACTAAAAAGTTTTTATTAGAATTACATAAGATTTAGAAATTTAGATATTAAAAATACATTTATGTTTTACCTCTAATTAAAATTAGTTGAAAATAGTAATTACTTTCTGAGCGCTTTGAGGAATTACTCAAAATAAAAGACGACTCTCAACAATCTAATAATCTTGGAACTAAATCGTCACGTGAGAACACTTTCCGGGAACCCTTTTGACGTTTCCACTTTAACAGATATTCTCTTTCTTACTTTAATGAGATTTCACTAATGCTCTTGTATCATTATTTTCTGCCTTTTAGTCTGTTGTTGAAAACATTTCTAGTTGGATTACATTTTTAAAACACTAGGTGTAAAATAGCTTATGACTTAATATAAAATTTATATTGGCGAATAGTGAATTTATAAAATTTATATAGAGCTTCATATAAATAAAGGCCATGCTTTAAAAATGAAACAATAATTAGTTAAAATCAGGCCGTAGCTACGTGTATCGAAATTTCGTTACGAGTAGTTAGATTTTTTTGGTACGGTTAGGGGGAGCTGGAAGAGGGGTTATTTGAACCGATATTTCGGTACGTATAGCTGGATTTTTTCGGTACATGTAGACACCACATTAAAATTACTTTGACTCACACTCAGATTAAGGCATAGTTCAGATAAAGTAATATTTTTTACCCTATCACATAAAATGGTATTGAAATGTTTAGTTTATAAATTTTAAATTCAATCTATATGTCAATAAATTTAATCATCAATAATAATAATTCTTCCGTGATCAGGGTAAAATTAATTAAAGCATTTCAGAATTTTTTACATTTTTTACTTCTTTTGTGATAATAAAAAAATTAATTCTCTCATTTCTGAAGAAGGTAAACTTTCTTGAATTGACTCTAATTTAAAAAAAAATAGTTTCGGATAAAATAAAAAATCTGAATTATCTTTATTGTTACGCGCTTTTCTTTAGTAATTTCGTTTCATTTCCACACTTTGGAACATGATAATGTTCCGAAAACATCTTCTAGACGTTAATTAAATTCGAAGCTATTTTAACCTAACGCCAATAGTTAATAAGTGATGGTCTATCGAAGTTTATCACATTTACCCTTTTTTCAGGACCAATTATTCGGGTTCTTTTTTTTCGACATAATTAATTTGTAGGCAAGGATACGTGAATGGCGACAGCGGAAGAATCGTAGTTCAGGAAATTCTGCTTAAATATCAAAAAAATCTTATAGTCTTCATAGGTCAAGAGTTACGACTCTAAAAAACGTGCTTTTTTCTATTTTGAGTCAAAAATTTTTTTTTATAACTTGCCTTGCGCATGCACTAAGCCTATGCGGTGTAGAATTTCTAAGTGTACACACCAACAAAAATTTGTATGATCGGGCCGAAAATTGGGCCCGTTATAATCCTATTTGGTGGTAATTCTCGCGCAAAGCATTAATGCACTTCCAAAAATATTTATTAAAGTGGAGGGGATGACTTTCTTCAAATCTCGAAACTTTCTCTATTTTTGAAAATGTTATATATTAATAATATATTTTATAAAGAAAGCTAAGGCATTTTTCTATGAGACCCCCAATTTTCAGGGTGGCATTTTAATTGAACATTTAGTAATCAAATGATAATGAGCCAGGCACCATAATATGGCGGGAGTGCGTGGTATTTGCCCAAAAATTGTACTCTTATCACATGCATTGTTCTATTACCAGGAAAAAAGTTAGAAATTTTTGAAAATAAGGTGTTCCACAAAAAGTCCCAAAATGAGACCCCCTCCACAATAATAAATATTTATCGAAATAAATAAATTTTTTGTTTGAAAAGTACCACTTAAAAGGGCTAGAGCTTGTCTACTTGTTGGTCCTATCAGAATCCGAATGATATGTGTATCAGCAATTCATGAAAAGAAGCTTTCCTAAATAATTTTTCGTTAAAAAGTAACCAATTGTTTATTCAATGTTTATAAAAAAATGTTACGGAAGGTTTTTAGTGCTACAAAATTGTACTATTTAATGAAAAATGTCAGCAATTAATAAAATAATAGTCGCAAAGGAAACAATTATTTTTATTTCTTGATAATTAAAGCAGATTTAAACAAAATAATTACATGATTATGCAATGATTAAAAAGCATAATCAAATACTTGACGCGTGCTCTACAACAGTGCATTATACGGCACTTGCCATACCGATCATATTGTACCTACATTCATATATTAGATAATCCTAATGACAGGTGGTGCATATTGCACTGTTGAAGACCATGCTTCAATTGAATAATTGGTTAAATGATTGACTGATAAATTAATTAGTATCATGAGCCTAAATAAATTGAAAAATTGGTTTGCCTAATGAACTCTTTTCAACACCAACACAGAGGTCGAATATCAGGCGTTTCTTTTGCGGAGTTCTCGGTAGGAGTTCAGAAATCGCCATGAAAAACATTATATTAATACAAATGAAAACAAAAATTTTGAAAGTTAAAAAAGCATTTTTAACTAAACACAAAATAATATTTATGATTGTATCAATTTATGGTTCGTAAATTTATTTATAATTAGGCTGATGCAAAAATGTAGGTTATAAGAATGTTCAATTTGAATTAAAACTCGAGAATTTTATCAAAAAATTTTCAAGTTTTTACGATATAATCGATCACATGATGCTTAGTAATTGGTCAGTAATTCAATTAATATAATAATTTATTTATGTATTAATTGCGTTAATATGTAATTAATTTGTTTAAATATTCTTTTATCATCAACAATTAACAATAATTCTTTCCTCCGCGATGCAAATTTTATCAATTTTCTTACTTTTTAACATAAAATAATACAATCTTGTAAAAATAATCCCTTCAATAATATTTTTTTATAAATAATTAATAAACAATGTGAAACTATATATTCTAACATTAATTAACACCGAGAAAATACATAAAATGTGCAAAAAATGTATATTTTCAAGAATATTATTTAGACAATGATCAAACAATTAATTATTTCATTAATCAATTAAAGATGCATTTATATGCTGCCAAAATGATTAAATACGGTCGAAATATATTTTCCAGTTCATGCAAGGCCTCCCGAATAGTTCGGGTTAAATTTTCATGGTTATAACTCACGACCTATAGGATCTGATATTTTCAATTTTTCCCTTATGTAGATTTGTGTTATTATAATTTATCCCGTTCCAATATTTTAGTAAGATATGCACGAAAAGAGTTCTTCAAACAAAATATTTTGACTGAAAATACCACAACATTTTTTGATTAAAAAAGTATAATAAAGGCTCTAACATTTTCTTTTTACAATACAAATCTGTCTCTGTCGTAATTTCCCCTAAAAAATAGGTTAAAACTGGTCAATTTTGGGAGACTATAACTTATGAACTGTTGTGGCTGGAATTTAAATCGTGGTTCTTTGAAGAAACATAACTCGGACATTTTGCTCTAAAATTCAATGCAAACACGATTTTTAGAAGTTTTTTCATAACTATTTCTAGGACGCGTCGTAGTCATTTCTAGCAGTTTGGAATTTTCCTCAAGACCCCTGATTAGTATCAGATTTTGTACGAGATACCTGTACTCTCAAATTGTTAAGTTTCTTCCACGAAATGGAATAAAAAATACTGAATGGAATCACTTGAAATTCTCTTGAGAAAATAAACTCAATGCATCTCTTTAAGGGATCAAATTACTTTACAGGATTTCAAACTCTATCGCAATCTTTGCCTCTCAAATCGATTTATTTGACATCTCTGTTCTTGGCGTTTCATTCCGTTTTTCGATTTCACAAAAAGAAAATGAAAAAGAGAAAGCAAAAGAAAGAAAACAAAAAAAATAGATCGAAATGTCGAAAGAATGAGAGTGAAATGATCAACTTTGACGTATATTCCTTCAGAAGTTGTTTTCCAGGCAAACCTTTAAATCGATACGCAGCTCGAAAACTCTGAATTCGGAGTTTGATAAGAAAACATAGGATGAGAACAAAGAATAGGAAGCGTGAAACTCAAAAGAAAATTGAGAATGAGAGGAACATAGGTGGCTGCTTTTGAAATGCTTTTCAAGAACCTCTAAAATGGATCGTTTCTCTCTCTGAAAACTATTGCATCCACCCCAATACGTGATGCTTCAATAGCTCGAAAATACTGCATCGGATAGAGGTCCCGATCCAACGATAACACGCGTTTCATGTATGATTCGAACCTTGAAATGCACGCTTGTGGAAATTAAACTCGCATTCATTCCAGGTGCTAAATTTGCCCTCAAATAAAGCTTAAGCTTAAATTAATTATTTAGTGGGTGATTTATTGCATACATTGTATTTTCAGCAAATGCATATACCAGTCTCATATTCAGTCGAAACATAAAAATAAGTATCATTCTATGTTACTTTTAATAAAAACGTCTGGGAATGATTGGACATCAACTAAAAATTATATATAAATTCTATGCCCTTATAACTAAGCCCACCTTGCAAAATAAGGAGAATAGTTAAATGATATGAATGAAAAATTGTTTGAAATCGTTTTTACTTTTCAATTTCTATGGCCATGAAGAAATTAAAGGAATTCAGGGGATCTTGGTGATGAATTATGTTTCGGTAAAATTATTTTTCGGCAATTTAAAGATTCTTTGAGGAGACTTTAAATCATTTTTAAACTGGATTTTTACCCAACGTAAAATTCTTTCGGTAATTTTCAAATTTTCTTCCAGTCAATTGTTATTTTTTCCGGTCAATTTAAAAAAGTTCAAAATATTTGAATGATTTAAAAAGACTTTCAAAAATTTCAAGGGATTTTTGATCATTCTAAAAGATTTAGGAGTTTGAACATGGAATTTTGGAAAGAAATTATAATTTTCAGTTGTAATATCAGATCAGTTTTGACCAACAGAATAAAAATTTTGAATTAAAACAGGAATTTTTTACATTTCTTTCTTCTGTATTAGAATTATTTTCTAGAGTGAAAATTAGAATTCTTAATGGAAATTCCATTCTGATTCGGAAGAATGAATTTTTAAAATATGATGATTTCTGCCTTAGAACAGGCATTTTGCCAAAATTACTTTTTTTTAAATCAGAATTTTTTTCAAACATTACCTTCTCATGTGAAAAATTCAAAAAAATAATTACGAAATTATTAATTTTAAATCGTCAAACTTATATTGTTTTACTACACTTCTTTTTCCTTAAATCAAAAAGTCCTGTCTCAAAGTATAAATTATTACTCTTCACGGAATTTTCAAAATCTGATAAATTCTGACTTGAAACATAAATAGCTTTGTAAATTCCCGTTTTGTAAAAGACAATTAATATTACTTTTCGTCAATAATTACTTGCTTCAAGACAAAATTATAATTTTTTATAAAATTCCCTGTTGAAAGTCACGATAGTTACCTTCCTTGTATTACCTTAATTTAAATGAAACACATATTTTTTTAATTATTCCCTGTCCCAGGTTAGAATTATAAATCTTGTATAACATTTCCTATCTCAAAGACGATATTATAATTCTTTACTGAAATCACGTGTCACAAAGTCTGAATTCCCTGTCCCGAATCAGAACTGTATTTATGCACAACATTTTATACGATAATATAAAAATACAGTGACTAATTGTTTAAAAATTTAAAAAAAGACAATTTTAGATTCGGGAAATTTTTTATTTGTAAAAAAGAGTATTTTTAAGTTAAAACAAACTCTGTATTGGAACAAAGAATTTTAAAACCCTGGCCAATTCTTTCTTGGAATAGGGCTCGATTTTATGAATTCCCTTCTTTGAATCAGAATTATAATAATTATAATTCTTCACGAAATTTCCTGTTCCAAAGTCAAAATTATAATTTTTCACGGATTGAATGATATTTATTTACAAGATTGTTCATTGCAATTCGAAAATATATTAATTCCCTTTTTCAGATTGTTTTTTTTAATTTTCAAATTGTGACAAATTCGGACTTGACACTTTTTTCCCTAATTTCCTTCTTCAAAATTAAAGTTCTTACGCAAAATTCCGGTTTTATTTTAAAAATTCTTTGACATTCCTGGTCATTTCCCGATTTTCCTTATTTTTCGGTCAGATAGAAATTCTGCCTTAAATGATGATACATTACTCAGGTTTACATGCAATGTCAAAAAAAATGTGAGATGATCATAGTAGGATACCAATTAATTAAGAATATTTTTTATTTTTTTTTCCAACGACTGAATGAAGCCAGTAATTGTGAGTTATTTGACTAATAAATTGGATTGTCGATGTGACAGTTGCCTGCACGTAAAGGAGAATATACACTTGAACGGAATGGCAAGCCTTCGGCTTTTATATCGGAGCCATTTGGTGGAACCAATGGACCAAAGGCAGCTAATGGATAATACTGCATTACCAACCTATTTCCTTCTTTTCCACGTGTAATCTTGTCTGCGTTTTATGGTTTTGGGGGTGAGTTTAGAGTGAGTTCGAGTGTAAAGGATAGCTAAGGTTGCTGAGGCTATGCTATTTAATGCTATTCTCCGTTCTATTTTTACGCATTCTTTTTAGAGAAAGAGGTAATTAAAATTTTCGAACCACATAATTACCCAGGAAGTAATTTTCTTACTATTGAAAAAAGCGTTTTTATTCAGGAAGGAAGCTTGCGATTTTATTGTGAGTCTTTTCATATTGGCTGTGACTAGGTAGGATGATAGTGCCACTTTTGTTAATTGCATCCTTGAAATTTTGTTTTGTTATTTAGTGATCAAAATTATTGGCCGGAATTCATGATATGCGGAATACTTAAGGAGGATATTTAATATCAGTACCTTAAAATCACAAAAAACTCCAGAATCCACACATAAAAATCACAAAAATTTCAAACCAAGCAAGGATACAATATCTGCAGCGACAAAAAGTGAAAAATTTGTTATCCATGGAGATTCAGTAGATTATAATATCCAGTGTTAAACTTAAAATTTCTGGTTGGATAAAACATTTATGAGATAAAAGCAACAACAAAAAATAAATGAAATTGGTTCAAAATTTTCTTGGTAATCAAGAACTGTATTTTCAGTAATTATTGTTATTTAGCTGTGAAAGCTTATAGTCAGAAAGTATGTTCGAGGTAAATAAGTCAAATTTCTAAATTTTGTATAATGACCTGTATTTCATGTACTGGATGGTCTAAAATGGTTATTATACTACTACTGCTAGTGAAATAACATTTTTGAAAAATACTGCGTAATTTTTGAAGATTATGTTGTTTCCGGTTGTTAGCAGTTCAATTTTAAGTAGTAAATTCAAATAAAATGAAGATAAAGTAAACTATGCGTACATACTCAGTGTTCCTCAGAAAACACTGAGAACATAACAAAAATGACTTCTATCGTAAAAATTTTGATTTTGGTGTTTGTTCAGTGAAAAGTGGTAGCAGCGGTTTTCTGGTGTTGTTGAATGTTGTTGAAATATTTAAATTTTAAAGATTTTTCAGAGTTTTGCGTGGAGGCACTAAGAATTGGTTTAAGTAAAAGATATTGGAGTGGATTCCGGCCTTTGTTAAATATTATAATGAGATTGAAAATATAACTTATAGTTTTCTGAAGGTGATGCGTGTGATTAATTCAAAATTGAATATTTTTATCGTTTTGCATGAAGGCATTTGGAATCTGTTCAGGAAAGAGTAGTACAAGTGGTTTTGGGGGACTGTTGAATATTATTACGCCAGAGTCGGGTTTTAGTAATTCCCGGCTTATTAGTTCCTAGAATTGATGGCTCACGCTGTTTTTCAGAGCACTGCGAGAGACAGTTGTGACTCTTCCTTAAAAAACATTAGCAGTGTAGTAGAAAGGCGTATTGCGCGGGTACTCACACACGGAGATTGCGCAATATTATGTATTCCGACTAGAAACAGTGCAGACGACCATGACTGTGTGTGTCTTAATTACCCCGATTCAGTAACAAGGCTATTTGTAGGCAACTCCTAACACTGCTACTAAACCAGAAGTTTGGTATATAAGCTTAGAAATTTCATTTAGAATGTTTTGGGCTGTGCGTATATAAATAGTTACCAGGGTTCACTTATGCCGCGCACATTAGTTCTCCTCTTACGATTTTAAATTTTTAAAAGGGGAGGTCAGCACTCCTTACCCCGGGTATGTAGCAACGTGGATAAAGTTTAATATTTACAACAAGGATTAAAAAGCATCCGCAAAAGAAGAACATCAGAAGTGCTATTGCTGATATCTGTTTAATTTAAATTCAAACTAATTAAGGGTTCAATTCAAAAGTTAAAATTTGTGTTCAGGAGGAGAGCGATGCTCTTCTTTTATCTTGCAGACGCTCTTCACGTTCCTCTAAGTTATCTAACTAGGGGTCCAAGCAGTAGCTAGATTAACGGAATAATTTGTAGTTACTTATACGCGCTGCCGGTGCTGTCGCAACAGGAGGGGTATACACGGTGCTAATTTTCAGTCGTTGCGCAGTCGGATGTGGTCCGTGTTATGTGCGACATGCTGATAGGAAGTTCTGTCGCACAACATGAACATTAACTATACGACTGCAAAGTTTCTCGAGACATTGGACTGACGGAACCAGAACGTGTTGCAACGGTCTGAAAGCTCTAGGTGTTGGCACGGTTGGGGAAAGCTTGACGCCTTGAGTTTACCACCTTTGCAATTACGATCTCAGAAAATCGAATTTAGAGATTGCAGAAATTCTCTACTATTATTCATGGGCATGACGGACTTTTACTACTGCGTCTTTGCCGCACAAGCAGTGGAGGAAATCAAGTTTTTATGGATAAATTAATCCAGAGCTGACAATTTTGATCTAATTCGAGCCTTTTTAAAAATCTAAATTTAACAGAAATCTAAAGACGTTCGAAGTTTTTAATTTTGTTTTTATAAATTTTGTATTTAACGACAAAGTTAACATTAAACATTTTTTTAAACCTTCCGTCGTGAAATCAGCAATAACAATGTTGGAATATGCAAATTTATCTTATCAACACTTGTCATGTTATAATATATCATTGTTTATATTTCACATAACCTGTCGAGTGAGTCAGTCGCTCGATGCTCTCTAATGCGTTAAGACGCTTAATGAAATAAAATCCTTTCAACTATTTCACATAAAACAAAGACTTGTCATTTGTTTAATTAAATCACTACCTGACTTTTACCATATCCCAATAGACAATTCTTACCAATCATATGTAGTAGGCTAAAATATTCGAACAAATTAACAATTTTTTTTATTTTAACAAATTCATGAATGAAAGTGCTGTTTTAAGATTATAAGTAATCGAAAACTTTATTTATCAGATTTTTTAGTAGTTACGTAAAATAAATGCTTAGTTATTACTAAAAATACAAAATAATGGTTAATGTTATAAAACAACTTTTTTTAGAAATGACCACAAATTTGTCTGAAACAAATAATATGTACGATTTTGTAATACCTGATGATAATTTTTAATTGTTTAAATAAATTTTATAAAAAAATACAGATTTTCGACAATTTTAAACCAAAATATTTCGTTTTTTAGTGGTATTAACAATATATTTTTAGTTCATAAACAATTTTATTAAGAAATGCACAACTTACATACTTTTCAGAAAATGCATGTTCTACGTTACGAAATCGACTGCCAGTGACACAGAAAGGATCTTATATATTAGAAGATATTGTCAAGGAACAGTGTTTGTTATTTATTTGAAAACATTTGATAAATAAATACAGACTTTCGGCAACTTTCAATCACCTGATTTCGTTTTTTCAACCGAATAAATTTTTAATGACTGAGTGAAATCATTCCCTGCGGATGCTTTATTAATGAACAATAATTGTTTATTCTATAAAAAAAAATGTATAACTAAATACACAACTTTTTATCGTAAAATTCACCCTTAAATTCACCAAAAGTCACGTCTTAAGGCGCTTCAAACGACTGTTAAATTCGTTAGGGGCAAACTCCGAGGGAGTCCCCTGCTTTCCGCTCCTGCCTCTCGCCAACACTATACTACCGTGTTTTTGTATAGCTCTCGCGCGACTTTCAAGCGAGAAAATACACTTCATTTTCAATTACAAAAAACAATAACAAAAAGCACATTTTCTCAACTCAACCGTTTAGAAATAGTTTAACCGTTTAGAATTCGTTTGCCCCTAGCGAATTTGACAGCCGTTTAAAGCGCCTTAAGACGCTATATAAGGTAACTTTTAAGTATCTTTCCTGAATTTTATGAAATTGAAATTAAAATTTTAAGGATAAATAATATGACAAGGTTTACAGTTACAAGGGCCTATTGTCGTCTTTAAATAATACATATTAGTTCTATATCATAAAAATAATAATAAATGCTTATATTTTAAGACTGCTAAATATTGTTTTCTCCTTAAATATACTAATTTGTTTATCTAATCGTACAAATTATTTATTAAAATAAAAAATTGAACTAATTCCTTTGCCTTAGAAAAACTTCTTCTCACAAACACGTATTTTTTGTTAAGATTTGATTTTTTTATTGATAGTAAAACATCCATGCAGAGAGATAATTTTTTTGACAACATCGCAATAAAATTGTAATCTGAAATCGACTATGTCTTAAGCAATTTTTCTATTTTCGAGTCTCTCAGTATCATAATTTTTTTTCATTCTTGAGTCTGCATGGTATATTTCAAGGCGATGGTTCGGAGTGCGATTTTTTAATGTCGATCTCACGACACTCCGGCACCGCGTTACACTCATAATTGGGAAAAAAGTTACAAAATAAATGATTGTTTCTCACAAATACAAGCGTCGATAATTTTTCTCGAATCTCGTCTACTTCATTCGAGAAGTTTCGCAGCTTGCACGTCTTCGCAGAACATCACAACATGCTTTTTGCTGTCGCAGCGGCACCTCTTTTTAGTCGTTGTCGGCTTTGTCCCGCGGCTCGATTACACTTTATCACCGCACTTGTTTAAAATTCGTGACTCGATTTGGACTCATCGGTCACCAGTTGTTTCTTTTAGTTTATATTTTTATTATAACTTATATTTTACACACAAAAAACGCCGTATCACATACTTTCTAATAATTACCATGATGTAAATATCAAATTCTTATTTGCGCATGTTACATCCTCATCCCCGTACAAAATTAGTTTAATTTTCTACCTGATCCACACCTAGGAGCTTTACAAGTTTTTCGAGTAGGACGCATCATTGTTTCCATCGGAGTGCCATTCTTACCATTCTTACCATTCTTGCCATTCTTACTGCGCTTGCAAATCTACGATTAAAACAACATCGCCGATATTCAAAGGATTTTCCGCATGTATCCACTTTTGTCTAGGAATCAAATTCGGCAAATACTCGCGTATCTAGCGCTTCCAGAAAGCATAACAAAATCTTTGTACTAATTTATATTGTTTCCTTAAGCAAGTATATTTTGCGTCCTATTTGCCCAATTTGAACTCTCTGAATGACGAACCTATCAAAAACTGGTTGGGAGTATGTGCCTCTTCATCTCGCGGGTCTAAAGATACGTGCGTTAGTGGTCGAGAATTGACAGAATTTTCAACTTCCGCCAGAACTGTAAGCAAAACCTATTCGCTAAGCGCAGTATAGCATGTAATGAAGCTTTAACGGGACAGATCAATCTCTCAAAAGCGCCACCCATGTGTAATGCGTCGGGTGGATTGAAACGCCATTCTATGCGCCTAGTTAAAGCCGTTTCGGCAACTTCGGCATTGTCGATCGCCGCAACTCCATTTTTTAACTCTTTAGTCTTTCCTCGCAAATGAGTTCCGTTGTCGCTATAAACAATTAACGGCGCGCCTCTTCGAACGACCAACCTCTGTAATGCCATAATTGCAGAACTCGTACTAAAACTATGCGCTAGTTCTGAATGTATTGACCTAGTCATGAGACAGGTAAACAGTACTCCACACCGTTTTTCTCGACGTATTTTTATCTTTAACGTGAGCTGAAGACGTCGCACTGACATGCCGTCCGTGCATGACCACATCAAACCAACCAAACGCATACAACCTCTCGTGCTGCTTCCGCCTGAGCACTGGCGCACACATGTAAGTCGCTATCTACACCAGCTCGCAACGTCCTTGAGCAAGTAGCGCCGCGGCCGCGGCAGCACGTCAAGTTGCGTGAAATTGGTTGGCTTGATGGGTTTGTGCACGGACGGCACGTCCGTGAGACGTCTCCAGCGCACGGCAACGGATTTTCTTGTGCAACCACCTTAAAGGGTCTCGCCTGAAACGCGACACGATCAGTCGGCAACGCAGACATCAATGGGTTTTGCAGCTTGCCCCTACGTAATCTACATACTGTACACTTGCTTATCAATGATCGTAATCCAGCAAATAACGATCGCTGAATCCGACCAAAACAAATGCCGCGAGATTTTAATATTAAGTTCGTCTTCTATGAATTTAGGGAGCCTGGCGTCGATCAGTGCGGCTTGCAGCTCTAGGCGCGGTATCGATAGAGGTTTCAAAGGCGCGACTCTTCTCTTCGATGTTATCAGCGACACATGAACCTGATCATCCTCGACGTTAAAACATAAATAAGCGGCTGCGGCATAAGCTGTAATGCTTGCGTCACAGAGTACGGGTAACTCGGCTACCTAATCTTGTATGCTTATGAGAAAGAAGCAACGCGGTATTCGACACTCTTTTGTGTCTTTCAGCTTATCAATCCACAAGAGCTACGTGGCGAATTCTTCGTCACCTTATTCCTTCATCCCAATTAACATCGCTTCTCCAGATTCGTTGCATGATCAATTTAGATTTTAGCGTGAACGGTGCGAGAAGGCCGAGCGGGTCAAATACTGACATGACAACTCGAAAGGCTTCTGTTTTCGTCGGTTTTTTATCGGCATTTAAAATTCCTCTCGAAATTTTAGTGAACTCTACGTTAAACCGTAATACGTCTGCTTGCAAATTCCAAAATAAGCCCAAAACACTTTCTCCTCCCCGATCGCACAATCGCATCGCCCGACTATCTGTTGGCTGTTTATATTCCGTCAAAAAATAGTCCATGTAGCTGTCGTTGATGATGCTTTTACACGCATCCAGATTGCTTTCACTAAACCGCTAGGCGTTTACGTTTTTTATATAGATCGCGTTACACGGCGAGGATTTCGCACCAAAAATTAACGTTGTCATCTCGTACACGTCGGGCTTGCCTTGTCTGTCTTCACCTCGCCATAAAAATTTTTTTGCTTCTCGATTACTCTCTAACACTTTAACGCGTAAAAACATATTGGAAATATCGGATATGCCTAAAATCTTTACCCCAAATAAAGATTTTAATAGGTCGGGGCCGGCTTCTAATAAATCGTTTAAACTTAAATTTTCTCTTTTCCCGCCTTTGTTCGAGTTTTTCGGCTGCGTCTAATATTAACCGAATCTTATCGGGCTTATTGATGTTGTATATGTCAAAGTGTGGTACATATCAAACCCTCGGCCTTGTAATACAATTTTGCATAAGCAGAGTCAGACTTCCACAAGAGATCTGTTTTCCAAAGTTTTCCGTTTATGCGTCACGTTTGTCGAAGGATTTTTAGAGCCCGATCTTGTCTGCTTCGATTTTGGTCTTTATGTTCACGCCGATAGACTCAATTTCAAATCATTTTTTAATTAGATCAGCGAATTTGGCTTCTATTTCGAGGGTTTTGTCATCGCCAAGGGTATCGGCGTTGGTTTTACGGACATTTGTTTGCGAGACAAAGTGACACGTGCGTTTGTTTAGAAACATGACTTCTCGGAAATTTCACGTCACAATCAATCTCCAATTAATTTGGCCTAGTAATATTTTGACTCACGCTTTGTAATACGGGTCTACTTTAATTTGCTTTTCTCGAATTTTTAAATCTTTGACAATTTCTTTGGAGATTGTTATAACGCGATGTGCACCAAAAGCGCCAACTACGTCGAAGTCTGACTTTTCACAATTCGGCATCGACATTTTTTTGTTATTTATACAGAATAAGGTCACATTCGTTCGTGACCTTCTCAATCCCAGATCGCAAGCTAGATTTTGGTCAATTAAACTAACCATAGCCCTGCTGTCTAGCAGGGCGTAAATATTTATAAAATGGTTCACACAGAATACACGCAATGGCAATATTTTTAAAAATATTGTGTTATCGAGTCAGATCCGCGGGTCTGTGTCGTGAGACGCGGACGCAACATTGACACTGTCAAGAGCGATGCGTGGAGCGGATCCCGATCGCACAACATCAGAATTTAAATTTTCCAATCCGCGTGTGGAATTATTGTGCAGTAAAGCATGGTAAGACCTTGCGCGAACCACGCATTTCGCATTCCTGCAATCGCTTTATGTATGTCTAGTTTTTAAAGATCCAAAGCACAACCGGAGTTTTCTCGCGGTACTCCAACGCTTGTTTGGTACTTTTTGCACAAATGTCGCACCCTCCGATGGGAAATGTTTTCCCTTTATGCAAATGATGCAGTCGCTCACTCTCGAATAATTTTTGTCTCGGCGATTGTCGCTTGGCTCACTCAAATCTTGCGCAACACACACCGCGCTGGTGCGTGTACCTCGCACGTCTTTCATGTATCTAACATTCGGTACGCTCAGCGTAGCGCTAATATTTACGTCAAAGATTCCTGCGGCTACTGCGAGTTCTGCCTCCCAGTATAAAAGTTGCCAAGCTTTTCTAAGTCAGAATTCTATTCAATAGCGGTAGCTGCGTATCTATTGTATTCGAATTTTAAAGCCAAAGGTAGCTTGCTTCCGATAGGCCGGCGTATTTCGGGGTTATGCAAATATCCGATCACATCAAGAGATTTAAAGGCAATGATCGCGTTTCTGAATTTTGTCGCGAATTGTTTCAAAGTCACTTTTCCGGATCCAATTGATGGCAGATTTTTCAAATCGTGTACTATTTTTTCTGAAGACATATTTTTATTATTATATGTATTATTTTATATTTAAACGGGGCATATTCTCACGATCACTATAACCGCCTAATTTTTCCGATAGTTGATAGGCTTTTTTAAAAAGAGCCACTCTAATGGATCACCCGAAAAAGAAGGCAGACTCTTTGCAGTCGTTAATCGGTTCACTAAAAGCGAGTTTCTCTCGCTCATCGAGGCTTCGCGCACCAAATTTAGCGTTTTTTCGAGGATTTTCGCAAATCGTTCACTTGCATTATTTACATTAAAATTCGCATTGCTCACATTGACATTAGCTTCATTCGCACCTGATGGTCCCGCTGGACGCGTCATGCTGTTGGCCCAGGGATGTTGTGGCTGCACACCGCTGTTATCCAGCAATAGTCTCGATAGATTCTCCTCGCGAAAACGGAGGTATGTTGAAGATTCGGCGCTACTGCTGTCGGCGTCTAGTTCTCTCGCCACGTCGCCGAAGTTGTACTCGGAGCTATTATCTCCGCTGCTCTCATCGACTGGTCGTCCGCTGTCTTGGACGATGATCTCGGGCTCAAGGTGACGGTGGCGCCGACCTCAAGCTGGTACGTTGCTACCCAGATCTCCAAGTCTGCCTTGCCTGTCCTGCCTCGCCGTGCTCCGTGTAGAAGTCCTAGTCGCACGTCTCTGACTGTGACACTCCTCTGAGGAAGGTTTAAGCGAGTCATAGGAAGCGGCCTTCCTAGAGCGTTTCAACGGAGGCTTTGACAATTTTGTGTCACGTTGTCTCTTCTGTGCCATTCTGTCTTGCTGAGCAGTAAAATTGAGAGAAAAATTAAACTCTTTCTATAGAGCACCCTAGTTTATTTTCATCCCAGCTTATACGGAAGAAGTCCTGGGTTTCGGCACCAAATTGTGATTGACTAAGGTTGGGGTTAGAATAAAATAGGGTGTTTGTGAATAATATAATTGAACCGCCGCATCGTAGAACGGGATATAAAATATTTTTCGAGGAGTGGGAAGGCCCCTGGTCGCTTTTTGG